>VSMD01117217.1:0-268169 GCA_008750895.1 Mirza zaza | reverse complement strand
AAAAAAAAAAAAAAAAAAAAAAGAACTATGAAACACTGGGAAAACAAACTGTAGAAAATGTAAACAGATGGAAAACATGCTCATGGATTGGCAGAATCAATATTGTCAAAATATCCATACTACCTAAAGTGATCTACAGAATTAATGTAATCCCTATCAAAATACCATCATCATTCTTCACATATCTAGAAAAAATAATTCTATTCTTCAGATGAAACCAGAAAAGACCTTGTATAGCCACCACAATCTTAATCGAAAAGAACAAATTGGGAGGCATCAGTCTACCAGACTTCAAGCTATACTAAAAGGCTATATTAATCAAAACAGCATGGCATTGGCACAAGAACAGAGATATAGACCTTCTCTGTTTTTGATTGAACATTTTATATAATTCTATTTTTTCTCTCTCTTAGCATATCAGTTATACTTAATTTAATTTTTTTAGTGGTTGCCTTAGAGTTTTGAATATACATTTAAAACTAATCTATTTATAAATATCACTATACATCTTCACAGATAGTATAAGTACTTTTTAAGAGAGTATTCTTAATTTCTTTCTTCTGTTCCTAATATTGCTGTCACTTATTTCACCTATCCATTAGGTATAATCCTCTGATAGATTGTTTTTGTTATTATTTTCGATAGATTATTATCTTTTAGAGTAATTAAGAATGCATTTAATAATTAAGAAAACATTTAATTTACCTTAATTTATTCCTTCTCTAATGCTCTTTTTCTTTATGCAGATTTAAATTTCTGACCTATATCACTGTCTTTTTCTCTGAAGACCTTTCAACATTTCTTACAATGCAAGTGTACTGGTATGGTAACAAATTCCCTCAATTTTTGCTTGTCTCAGAAAGTTTTTATTTCTCTTTCACTTTTATAGAGAAATTTCACTGGAGACATAATTCTAGGTTGGTGTGTTTTTTCTTTCAACACTCTAAATATTTTATACCACTCTCTATTTACGTGGCTGAATTTTAAAGAGAAGACATAATTCTTAACTCTGTTTATAGGAAATAAGAACTTTTTCCTATCTTCTTTCAAAATTTTCTCTTTGTCGCTCACTTTCTGCAGTTGACTTGTGATATGCATATTTTTAGATTTTTTTGGTATTTATCTTACTTAGTGTTCTCTGAGGTTCTTGGATATGTGGCTTGGTGTTTCTCATTAATTTTGGAAAATTCTCAGCCATTGTAACTGCAAAAATTTATTTTGTTCTTTTCTATTTTTCATCTATTTCTGCTATGCTCATTACATGAACATTACACCTTTTGTAATTGCCACATTGTTCTTAGATATTGTGTTCTTTTTTTTCTTTGTTTCTTTTTCTCTTGGATTTTTCAGTTTTTGCAGTTTCTATTGACCTATCTTCAAGCTCACTCATTCTTTTCATTCTATAATGATCCTATAAAAGTTATGATTCATTTTGTTGGAGTATTTTATATTTCTAGCATTTCCTTTTGATCCTTTCTTAGAGTTTCCATCTCTCTGCTTAAATCTCACATAAGTTCTTGTATTTTATCCACTTTCTTTATTCTTTTAGCATATTAATCAGTTATTATACATTCCCAGTCCAATAGTTCTATAATATCATTTATACTTGAATTTGGTTGTGGCGCTTGCTTTGTCCCTTTAGACTGTTTTTTATTATTTTATTGTTATTGTTGTTTTTTTATTTCAGCACATTAGGGATGTGCAAAAGTTTAGGTTACATATATTGCCTTTGTCACACCGAGTCAGAGCTTCAAGCATGTCTATACCCCAGATAATGTGCACTGCACCCATCAGGTGTAAATATATCCATTCCTTCCTCCCTAAGACCTGCCCAACACCCAATGAATGTAATGAATGAATATGTGTACATGAGTGTTGATAAGTTAATACAAATTTTATGGTGAGTACATGTGGTGCTTGTTTTTCCATTCTTGTAATACTTTACCTAGTAGAATGGTCTCCAGTTCTATCCAGCATAATACAAGAGGTGCTGGATCACCATTGTTTTTTGTGGCTGAGTAGAATTCCATGGTATACATGTACCACATTTTATTAATCCACTCATGTATTGATGGGCAAATGGGTTGTTTCCACATCTTTGCAATTGTGAATTGGGCTGCTATAAACATTCTAGTGTAGATGTCTTTTTTCTAGACTATCTTATTTTCCTTTTGATAGAGGCTCCATAATGGGATGACTTGATAAAATGGTAGTTCTACTTGTAGCTCTTTGAGGCATATCCATATTACTTTCCACAGAGGATGTATTAGTTTTCAGTCCCACCAACTGTGTATGAGTGTTCCTATCTCTCCACATCCATGCCAATATTTATTGTTTTGGGACTTTTTGATGAAGGCCATTCTCACTGGAGTTAAGTAATATCTCACTGTGGTTTTGATTTACATTTCCCTGATGACTAGAGATGTTGGGCATTTTTTCAAATGTTTGTTGGCCATTAGTCTGTCTTGTTTTGAAAAGTTTTTGTTCTTGTACTTTGTCCACTTTTTCCTAGGGTTGTTTGATTTTTTCTTGCTGATTTTCCTGAGTTCTATATAGATTCTAGTTATCAGCCCTTTATTGGATGTGTAGCATGCAAATATTTTCACCCATTCTGTAGGTTGTCTATTTGCTCTTGTGATAGTTTTCTTGACTGTGCAGAAGCTTTTTTGTTTGATCAGGTCTCATTTATTTATTTTTGTTATTTATGTGATTGCCTTTGGGGTCTTCTACATAAATTGTTTCCCTAGGCCAATGTCTATAAGAGTTTTTCTAACATCTTCTTCTAGAATTCTTATAGTTTTATGCCTTAGCTTTAATTCTGTTATCTACCATGAGTTGATTTTTGTGAGAGGTGAAAGGTGCAGATTCTGTTTCAGTCTTCTACATGAGGCTATCCAGTTTTCCCAGCACCATTTATTGAATAAGGATTATTTTCCCAAGCTGTAAGGTGAAAGAAGCAGGTAACCTCATAATATTTTTAAATAAATATAAACTTCATATTATATAATATTTGTAAATTTTCTATCATTCATTATATTTGCCTTTGCTTAACATTTTATTTTGTATTTGACATTTTATGCTTTAGATTATAACATCTTTAAAGTAAGATTTCATAAGTTATTTTTGTGTGCTAAATAACTGGTGAATTTCACTAAGATGTGTGCCATCATATTAAAATATCTTATAATGTTTCTGTTGCCTTAATCCTAGAATTTATTGGAAGAATGATAGTCTGAGAGAAAAAAGTAGTGAAACTCTCTCCTAGATGTCCTGTTTGTACGAAAGGTAAGATTTTAGGCAAGTAATATATACAATACCTGCATTACGACAGGAAGATTTCTTAGTCTTTAAAATTCCTAAAAACATCATCTAAACCTTAATTGTTTTACATTAACTATAGTGTGATTGCTAAGTAATAATGCTTATAATTTATATAGTAATTATTATAAATGCAATTCACTGTTAACAGCATTTCCTTTGCTATTCTTAGCCCTTACAATAACCTTTAGTGGGTATATTTTTTATCCATACTTTTTAGTTGTGGAAACTGAGACTTGGGAATGTCAGGTGGCTTCTCCAAAGTAAAACAGTGATGCAGAATTCAAATTATGTGGAATTCAAATATATGTTTATGCGACTCTAGCCAACATTCTTAACTACTCTCCTACATAGCCTCCCATTTACCTCTTGTCTGTGAATTCCACACTTTGAAATGAGTCCCTTTTAATCTTTCCTTCTGATTTCAAGTTGTTAAACCTCAGTGAGGAAAAATAGAGTAAGCCCTGCCAGATCAAGGTGTCTAGTATGTTTTAGATGGTCTTTTTCTCAACACACTCAGTTTAAAGAGGACCATATACATACTATTGGTTAGCAGGTGGTTCTGTTGCAGTGGATTGAGGGTAGGAGCACCTGCAAGGCCTGGCTGGCCAGCTAGGGCTGCATGAGCAATTCCATGTTGGGGTCCAGGAACAGCAAGAGGAGACTGCATTTTATCCTTATCCCAGGAGGATTCACTTCCACCTAAAAAAAATACATATGAACAGATTTGATTTGACAACTTTGCATGAGAAGACTTTTTGAATTCCATTTTTTAGGGCTGTAATCATTAATATTACCTCAGAAAATTATTATTGAACACAGGTAACTTATTTTTATGATAATTTCAAAACTTTCAATTGTCTACAGATTCGTTCTACCTCTGGGAAGACTAAACCATTCTCAATAATAATATGGATCCTCTTGCCTTACTGGTAGTCTCAACAAACCTGGAATCATAATGAATAGCTAGTTTATGGAAGCTCTTATATGTTGAAAGCCTTTAAATTAGCACCACTGCTTTCCATTCCAAACATCTATCATACATATACTATATTTTAAAGAATAACAGTGCTGTTTACTCAGAAAGAACACACTTATTTATAAGAGTATGTTAGCATGTAAATATACATGGTAAGAAACAGAAGAATCACTTATTTTCTTCTCAGATTCAACCTACAAAGAAGCAAATCTAGTCATACGCAACATACTTTTGTACAGAATAAGCTGGATAAAACAGGAAACCATGGCTTCCAACTTGAAATTGTACTTTACTTTGATCATCCATGCTATAACATGAAGACTCCTATATTATCATTATCTCCATTGGCATAAATATTTCTTCTGGCACTTAGCATACTGTGGGGGTAGAACCATTGCTTAAAACCATATAGGAAACAAACACAGAATGATTTCCAGTTCAGGAGACTACTTTAAATAGAGGATTAAAGGATTAAATATAATCACTGCAATGGTAGATTGTCTGGCTTTAGAAAACAGAATAGTTGTGTGGGCAGCTTTATCTATTTTCCTGATGTGTTTAATTTATTTAGGGCTCAGTGGTTCTGCACCATTCTCATGATGGGATTGTGACATTAGCATCTCCACCTGCCTTGCACTATCCCATTTGCTGCCTAAAACTCCAACCCTGTTTTGTGTGAGGTTTAGACCTGGGACCTTTGGACACTCTGTAAAATATGTACATTTACTGGTTTCTTTAAAAAGGTAAAAAATCAACATACTTATGTTCCCAATATTCCATATTTTAGTTATTTTCGCTTCTCTGAGTTTCCTCCCAGGCTTTGTTCATATGGATACCCATTTTTACATTGTAAACACTCTGCCATGTTGTTTCAGGTATAATATTTAAAAAGCATAATAGCTACATAGTAGTCTGAGTTAATGTACTAAATTTATAAATATTTGATTTTAAGTTGGTTTTAAATTTGTCACTATTATAAATTGCAATATAACAAAAACACTGATTTGCATTATTTCATTAGAATAAGTTAATTCCCAGAGGGGGATTTCTAGGTCGAAGGGGATAAATAGTTTTATACTTTCACTTTCAAACAACACATTTGCAGAAAAATAAAAAACTGTTTTCAGAGTTGGAGATTATTTATTTTTTCCCCAGCATATTACAGGGGTACCAATGTTAAAGTTAGCTATGTTGCCCTTACTCCCCCTCCCCCCTCAAGTCAGAGCTTCAAGCGTGTCCATCCCCCAGTTGGTGCACATCACACTCATTATGTATGTATATACCCATCCCTTCCTCCCCCCACTTGCCCGACACCTGATAAATGTTATTCCTATATGTCCATTTAAGTGTTGGAGATATTTTAAAGAAAATTTTTCAGGCCCCATTGATATTCCCCTCAAGATTTAAATTTTATTTAAGTAAATTATCTCCTAGAATCCCTGAGAGATTTTTAAACCTTTGTATACACTCATCCACTTTTACTCCAGGTCTGAGAATCTACCTCCCCATCAGGACTCTTTCAAGCTCCTTTGAGGCTAAGTTAATCATGAATCCAAACATGGGAGTATTGACCAGTTTCCAACTAAGTGAGTTGAGACAAGTAAATACCAGATTATCCAGTGGTATATGTAAACATTCAGGGGTATCTGGCCCTGCCTATGTGGACAAAGTTTTGCCAACCAAATGGGGAAGTAATTAACTGTTCAGTTCCTGCTATATGTCATTCAGTTAAGATGCATGAAAATTTAGAAGGTAGGACATTTGGTTGAATTTGATAGACAGGCTTAATAGACCAGAAATCAATCCCTTGATCATGTTGAGGTTTGGTATGTTCATTTAGAACATGCAACACTCCTATGATTACATCAATTGTTCTTTCTTTTCAGCTAGATATTTGCAATTATACAGTCACTGCCTAAGAGCAGGGGGTTAATTTATTGCTTGGTGTATTGACATAATTTAGCATTTACAAATTTGAAATTCCAATTAAAATCAATAAGACATTGTTATGCTGTAATGAAGAAGGATGGTGGGGGGAAGGGAGTATCTTAATAAATAATAAAAGCAAACACATCGTAACACTGAGAATTCTTTATAATAACATTGGGCCAATAAACATGATTAATACCAGAAGATGCAAAAATTTGAAGGATCAATTGCTAACGAAAAACGAAACCACTCCATCATTTCAGCACTATATTCAAGATATGGAAGGCAGGGTGTGGTGGCTCATGCCTGTAATCCTAGCTCTCTGGGATGCCGAGGTGGGCGAATTGCTTGAGGTTAGGAGATCGAAACCAGCCTGAGCAAGAGCGAGACCCCATCTCTACTATAAATAGAAAGAAATTAATTGGCCAACTAATATATATAGAGAAAAAATTAGCTGGGCATGGTGGTGCATGCCTGTAGTCCCAGCTACTTGGGAGGCTGAGGCAGGAGGATTGCTTGAGCCCAGGAGTTTGAGGTCGCTGTGAGCTAGGCTGAGGCCATGACACTCACTCTAGCCTGGGCAACAAAGCGAGACTCTGTCTCAAAAAAAAAAAAAAAAAAGAAAAAAAGAAAAGAAATGGATTACCTCACCATTATAGAACAGTAATTTGTAAAATAGTGAGCAAAAAATTTACAAAGAAGCATATATTTAGAAGACACAAAATTGTATCATATAATATTAATATGTTATTGTACTATCACAGCAACAGCATACAACAATACTAGAGCTGAGACTATATTAACATTTATTTTATAAATTGAAAAGCTTTTAGTCTGCGGTCAATATTAAATAGTATATTTGGAATAAATCTAATGTTTTATGCATCATATATTCCAAATAAACTCGAATAAAAATGTTAAAACCTCATTAAAGGATTCCAAAGTTATTATGTGCTTTGGATGAACTTTTTCTCACAACTCTTACCTTTGCTGACTACTGGGTGAATAGTAGAATGAAGTTTCCAGTTGTTCCCATATTCACTGAATGTGGATATAATATACTATCCTGCACTCTAAGGGTAATTGTATATGAAACAAATGGCTGAGGAGTGTGAAACATTCTTGATATTTGGATTAGGAGGCATTAATTCTCTGAACACATTTTTGTCTCTTGATCTAAAACTCTTATCATTTTTAAGTGTATAAAAATTGACTTATGACTCAGTCTGGAATGTTTGGTGGTCCCAAATATTACATTGTACTATGCTCCTTTGTGAAGACGCAATAACACCCACTACCCTTAAAGATAACAAAGTATTAGGTTATTAAGTATGAAATGTTCAATTTACTTAAGCACTAAGTTTGACAGCTGATATCTCTGATATTTTACTTTGACACATTTTGTTTTATTTATATTATGAATGTAAATCCTCACTCTTTCAAATGCATGGTTTAGCTTATGATTATCTTTCAACTTTTTAAGGGCAATTTTTGTGAAAATATGGATAAGTCTAAAATTCATGTTATTTTCAAATATGAGTTCTGTTATGGAACCAATGCTGCTCAGACTGCTCAAAATATCAACAAAGTGTTTGGGAAGGATGTGGCTAATGAAGTCACAGTACATCGATGGTTTGAGAAGTTCTATTCTGGTGAGTTTAATTTTGAAAATGAGCCAGGTGGGCAACCTGAGACCAAGGTGGATGATGATGAGATGAAACCTGTAGTGGAAGCGACTCCATCTCAATCTACACGTGGATTAGCAGCAAGGTTTGATGTTATTATTCCAACAATATTGGATCATTTAAAAAAATATGTAAGGTAAAAAAGCTGGACACATGGGTTTCACATGAATTAAATTAGCATCAGCAGAGAAATCATCTCCATGCTTGCCTTTCATTGCTGTCACAACATAAAGGCAAACCATTTCTACACTGTATTGTGATGTGTGATGAAAAATGCATTGTTTTTGACAATTGCAAGTGTTCAGCACCATGATTGGATGATGATGAAGTGCCGAAACACAGTGCAAAACTGAATACGCATCAATAAAAGCTAATGGTGTCTGTTTGGTGGTCCAGGGTTGGCATTATCCACTATGGCTTCATGAAACCTGGTCAATCAATTACAGGGGATGTTTACTGTAACCTATTGGATGCAACGATGGGGATTCTTGTAATTAAGCAACCTAGAACTCATTGCTTCAAAGTATACTTAATAATTTAAAAATTAAGTATTCAATTACTTAATTTGAGTAATTACGAATTACTCAAATAAATTGCACCTGACTCATATATCTTTCTATGAGTTAGGCAGACTAAGTAAATGTAAAACTTGAAACAAAATCCCAGTAGATTTGTTTCTAAATTAAAATTCTGCAAGCTGTAAGCATTCTCTGAGTACCACATTCAGGTATTGTGGCTAAAACCTGAACGTCACATTATTGAGTTTTAAAGATTAGTTTAGATGTAGAAGGAATTAAGTAACATGTAATGAAGGCACAGTGCTCTCTTATATGACCTACTGAGTATGATGACAGGGTTAGAGAAACTCTTGCAAACTACTAGTTTGCATAATTTGAAAAAGACTCTGGTTAAAAGGAATTTTGCTCTAGACATAGTAAGAAACTGGGGTTTGCCTGCCATTATTTTGCAATTCCTAACGATAAACTTATTTTAATCACTCTCCTGTGAACCCCAGAGATTTTTAAATAGTCCTTGTATTTACCTTGGTATTATGTTGTGTTTTCCGGAGCCAATTAAAAAAAAAAAAAGCCTTCAATTCCATGTAAACTATGTGCTGTGGCTAGTACAGATACTTTTTTTTGTGTGTGTGACAACATATTTTTTTGAAGTTTGAATTCACTTCTTCCTAATGTAAGTTTTACAAGTTGAAAGATCCTCAAAAACTAATATAAATTCAAGCCAGTGAAGAATTTTCTTAACTGAATTTGTGTTCCTTCTGTCTTCCTTACTAGCATGTAGTCTTTCTAAATAATAAACATATTATCAAGTCACTTTGAAGTAAATAATCATATAATACCACTATCTATCTTCTCCCTTTTTTTTTTTCCTATTTCTGAAATATTGAACAACTGCTGAGAAGACATGCTAAGGATTTATTTTAAAGAACGAATTCATAAACTTTGACATGTGCTCTTATAAAATATACTTAAATTGGAGCTACTTAAAGTGGGTTATGAATATTCCAGAAAATATAAAAGATGATCTGTGAAAGTACAACAAAATATTAGAGTTTCAATTTCTATTTTATATGTTAACTAAAAAGTAAGTACGGCTGGCTGCAGTGGCTCATGCCTGTAATCCCAGCACTTTGGCAGGCCAAGAAGGAAGGATGACTTGAGGCCAGGAGTTCAAGACCACCTGGGAGATACAGTGAGACCTTATCTCTACAAAAAGTTAAGAAAAAATTAGCTGGGTGTAGTGGCATGTGCCTGTAGTCCCAGCTACTCAGGAGGCTGAGGCAGGAGGATTGCTGAAGCCCAGGAGTTTGAGGTTGCAGTGAATAATGATGACAGTATTGCACTCTAGTTTGGGCAACAAAGTGATATCCTGTCTCAAAAACAAACAAACAAAAAAGTACATTAAAAGTTACTAATATTTAAGATATGGATTATCACTGATGTCTTCACCAATCAAGTATTAGAGGAATCTCAAGGAAGAGTGGGAGTTCTCAGCAGACCAAGTGGTTGACCTTTGGCAGCCCCAATCTTCATTAACTCTGATCTCATTGTGATGTGTTCTATGTATGAACAATTGAGTGGATTTATAGGCTGATATAGCCAACACAACACAATCTCAGTCTGGAGATAATAATGAAAGCATAGGAGAACAATAAAATAGCGTTGCTGATACTTCTTCTACTCCTTGTAGGAACTCTGTCACTGTCATTAAGAGGTAAAATACTGTAAAGATCATCAGATTTGATGTATTAATCACATTGCTCTCAGTGATACTAATAATCCACTGTAAAAGGTTTTATACCATTGATATAATAAATAAAATTCATTGGTTAAAATCTTGTTTTGTAATCTTGGTCTAACAATTTAATTTCTATCTCATGTACATATGTGATATATGTATATACTCATAATTCAAATTATGCATACTAAAAGAGCATGCTCATTATTTACCTGATGGGGTACATGAACAAAGGGTTTCAGACAACTACCTTAAATGAAAAAAAAATAAAATGGTGCACAAATTTAAATTTCTTTTCACAATCAATCAAGAATCTTCTCAAAATACAAATGCATAATGTTACATTTTTACAACCTTCATTTTTATCTCTTTACTCACTAAATCTGTGGTCTACATACCTACTAATAACATAGTATTAGTTATTAGTTATTACTACTAATAACATTGTTTAAGTACCTTTCCTATTACACTGTAAATTTAACCAAATAAGTCATGCTTTTAAAGCTAATGAATTAGACTAAAAGGCAAAAGACAAGACTGGTCACATAGACTGAGGCATAATAATTCATCTTCTGTCTTTTTGTTCCCTCAGTGAATATAATACACACAGATTAATATCATCCCTACAATTATAAATACTTTACCGTCAGCATAATCCTCACAAAGAATTATTTAGGGTAACCCTAAAGTGGTCTCTAGACAATAGAATTAATTTTGTCCAATAAGTGGAAACAAAACCATTATGATCTTTTGTAGCAAATGGTGAGAGTTAATCATTACTCACACAACAACTTTTCTTGTTGGGATTTCAGCCTGTCTATTTGTATGCCTTGGAGTGCTAAGGTTAGAGTGATCTTACTGAACTGACAGTTGACAATTGGCAAAGATCTATGAAAGAAAGTGGAAGACAGAGACAGATGCAAAATAGAGAAGGAAGGAGTGTATCCTCCTCAAATCTTTACAGCATAGTGGAAAGAGCATCAGACAGACCTGGAATTAAATTCTGGCCTCTCCACTTACCATTTATGAGCTTTGGAAAGGATACTAAAGCTCTTCAAGTATTGGTTTCCTAATATATAATATGGGGATAATAATATCTACCTGCCTTATGGTTGTTGTAAGTTTACATGAAATAGTACATGTGAAACACTTAACACAAGATCTGGACATGTTAAGCACTAAGTAAGTGTACGCTATTATCATTTAAAGTATTTTAGACTATAAAAGACAATGTAAAATGTTTTAAGTTATTAATCCCACTAATGTGTCTATAGGATAAATATTTTTTAAACAATACTACCAATATAAGGTGATAAAGACAACTAGTGACCCTAAGAATTAAATAAATAATTCACAAAGCTAAAACTCTATTACTCATTTATTTGGTTGGCCATATGCATTTTAACACATTGATCTTAAAGGAAACTGTATAATCAGGTATGTTAAATCAGAAGTCGCCAACCTTTTTGGCATGAGGGACTGGTTTCATGGAAGACAATTTTCCCATGGACCAGGGTTGGGGAAGGTGGTGTGGGGATGATTCAAGCACAGTACATTTATTGTGCCATCCTCTCTGCTAATAATGTATTTGCAGCTGCTCCCCAGCACTAGCATCACTGCCTCAGCTCCACCTTGGATCATCAGGTATTAGATTCTCATAAGGAACATGCAACCAAGATCTGCACTTTCATGTGCAGTTTACAGTAGGGTTCGTGCTCCTATGAGAATCTAATGCCACTATTGATCTGACAGAGGTGGAGCACATGTAGTAATGTGAGTGATGGGGAGTGGCTATAAGTATGGATGAAGCTTTGCCAACTGCTCACCTCCTGCCACATGACCTGGTTCCTAACAAGCCATGGACTGGTACTAGTCTGCACCCCAGGGGTTGGAAACTCCAGTGTTGAAACAATGAAAATAACTCCAGATATGGCTTTACTGGGATATTTCCAACAACATATCAAGTGGGTCAGCAGATGTAATTACTGCCAAGGCTTCCCAAGGATTCAAAATGTGCCCATTAATTCAACAATTCCCAAACTGTCCATCAGTCAGTCATACTTAAAAAAAAAATGTCTGTCACAATGTAGGTGAAAGATTCTTTTGATAATTACACAAATAATAAAATATCTTTGAATAGGTAAATATTAATATATACTACAAACTTTTTTTAAAGATACCATATTAGCTAAATCAAACTCTGTCACAGAAGCAGATACAAGAAGCTGACACTAAAAATAGTGGGCATCTCAGAAAACGCATTATCATATATACATATACATATATATGTACATATATTCATAAAACAACTGGGTGCATTAGGGAGGATAAGTGAGACCTAACAACTATGTATAGCCTGGTTTCCTCTTAGGAAAGCAGAGGCAGATGGCTCTTTTCTCTCTCTCTGTACAGAATAGTATGGGTTTCATGGGCAAACAGTGGTTATTAATCCTAGGACTTCTTAAAAGAAGAACCGTAAGAAAGAGGAACATATTTAACAAGATGGCATAAAAAATGAGAAACATATTGATAGAAAGAATGGAGAATAACTTTTTACAATAATTTTCATGTCACTCTAAAATGAATACAAGACAAAAGATAAGAAAAAGGCAAGTAGACAACATTAAAGTGAAAGACACAAAAAGGTAAGGAGAATTTCAGGAGGAAAAAAATATTTTACCCAAATAAAGACAAAATCTGTAGACCCAAATTCAGACAAAGCTACGAAACTGGGTAAAATATGAAAAATTGACATACAAAACAGAACTTGAGATAACAATGCAAAAGAAGCATATATTTTGTTAGACTGAGGCCATTAGAGTGAAAACACCAAAATCTCTTCTGGATGGAAAAAACAGTGGGTAAGGGAACAAAGTTTTTTAAAAAATGAAAAGGAAAAGAAAGAAGAAAATGGAATAGAAGGGAAATGCATAACCATAGAATCAAAGTAAGGATATGTAACAATTATAGATTTGACAAGAAACATTTACTAGATCTGGGTTCTTAGTGCCTACAAATGTATGGAATGAATCATTCATTTCTACTATATTTCACCAGGACTAATGAGTTACTGCCGATAGTATCAAAGAAATTAATAAATAAATTTGAACACTATGTTGAGCAAACAAAACTAAAATTATCACTTATGGGCCAGTACTTAGGAAAAAATGACCACATGCGAGTCTAATACCTGTGAAAATCACATTCATTGAACACTTATTATGTGCGAGAAAAATGCTCAACGCATATTAAGCACTTGATGTGCGCCTAAAACTATTCATCTAATCCTCACAACACTCCATGTGATGGGTACTGTAATCAGCCACAATTTGTAGAGAAAACTGAGGCTCAAAAGATTGAGTAATTTGCCCATGCTCATACCACCAGTAAGAAATTGAACCAAGAAATGCTCCAGAACACACACACACACACACACAAAACCACTATGCTCGACTGCTGCTAATATAAGGCATATTGATATAAGTACTTTTAACTGAGGCTTTAATTGTGAATGTGCACCCTATTTAGACTCTGAGGAACAAAATGAGGCACTTCGGAGAAGAACCAAGAAAGTGGTGGTTTCAAACACAGGCTTGCTAGACTAGGCTGAGATTCGTAGTGGACAGACCTGGGAGTCATAAAGTGGGAAAGCCTTGGAAGGATACCCCTGAATTGCAAATAGGCAGAAAAGCTACTTTCTTATTCAGGTCTCTCTGTCTCTCTTTTTAAAGACAATATATAATAGAGGGGAAGAATTTTTAAATTATAGTAAAATTTGTGAGGATTCAAATGGGGACTAAACTTTGTACTTTACTATATCAATTTTTGTTAAGTTTACTAAGTAAATTAATAGTGGAGACAAGCTGGATGGATGAATAGACGTAATCCTTTTAAGAGAATGCATGATTCTAAAGATCAGCCACTGACTGGATGCATGCAAACAATGGATGTCACATACCAAAACTGAGCCAGGAGTTTTACATTTAAAAAAGGACACTCGATACTTGATGACTTTACTTGGCATCCAAGTAAGTTACTTCTTGTGGTTGAAAGTTGTGAAATCACTTTTTAAAAATATCTTTTTATAATTCAGAAAAATAGCCAATTTGATGGATCCTATCCCCTTCATAAATATTTTCCAAGTCAATAGCACTCCAATACAGGCCCTCAATTAACTCTCCCTGCCTGAACTGACCCTGATTTCCTCAACTCCACCTACTTCTTCTCCAGGTTCATCTTGTACAGCCTTGCCAGCCTCATCTTCCTACAACTGCACACCTGTGGTAACTGCCCTGCTCACAAGTCCTTCCTTCTTCTGCTCAAACACACATCCACACACATATGCACACATGATAGTTCGAGGAGAAAGTCTCAGTCTTTGAGCACGGTACCGTAATTTCAGGTACCAAATCCCATGATGCTCAGGTCTCTCTTTTATTTTTATTTTTTTTTTATTTCAGCATATTATGGGGGTACAAATGTTTAGGTTATGTATATTGTCCTTGCCCTCCTCCTCCCTCAAGTCTGAGCTTCAAGCATGACCATCCCCCAGACAGTGCACATCTCACTATTATGTTTGTATATACCCATCCCCTCCTCCCCGCTCCCATCTGCTCGACACCCGATAAATGGTATTCCTATGTGTCCGCTTAGGTGCTGATCAATTAATACCAAATTTCTGGTAAGTATTTTTGGTACTTGTTTTTCCATTCTTGGGATACTTCACTTAGTAGTATGGGTTCCAGCTCTAGCCAGGAAAATACAAGTGGTGCTATATCATCATTGTTTCTTAGAGCTGAATAGCAGTACTCCATGGTATACATATACCACATTTTATTAATCTACTCATAAATTGATGGGCACTTGGTTGTTTCCACAGCTTTGCAGTTGTGAATTGTGCTGCTATAAACATTCGAGTGCAGGTGTCTTTATTGTAGATTGTCCTTTGTTCTTTTGGGTAGATGCCCAGTAGTGGCATTGCTGGATCAAATGGTAGATCCACTTGCATCTCTTTAAGGTATCTCCATATTGCTTTCCACAGAGGTTGAACTAGTTTGCAGTCCCACCAGCAGTGTAGGAGTGTTCCTATCTCTCCACATCCATGTCAATATTTATTGTTTTGGGACTTTTTGATAAAGACCATTCTTACTGGAGATAAGTGATATCTCATTGTGCTTTTGATTTGCATTCCCCTGATGATTAGAGATGTTGAGCATTTTTTCGTATGTTTGTTAGCCATTATTCTGTCTTCTTTTGAAAAGTTTCTGTTCATGTCATTTGCCCACTTTTTGATATGGTTGTTTGATTTTTTCTTGCTGATTCTCATGAGTTCTAAGTAGATTCTAGTTATCAGCTCTCTTTTAAAAGGAAGTCTTTAAAAAATATATAGATGATATGGAGCCACCTATACGTAGTGTTGTCTCTGTCTTTTGAAAACAAGGGAAAGGCTGCTAAGTATCAGAAAGAAAAAGGTAAAGTTGAGGCCTGAAGAGAAGAGTAGAAAAATAATGGCATTTCTTGGAAGTTATTCACTAAAAAGAGGACACAACAGACAATGCCTAACGCCACAATCGAAAATAATAATTTAAGTGGAAAATACAGTATTACTGCATCTAATATGATTGTCAACACTTGTTTAATCACCAGAAAATAACACCAAAAGTCATGGGCTTAAAGTAATAAAAATATATCCAATTCACAATACAATAAAAGGACTGGGCGTGGTGGCTCAAGCCTATAATTCTAGCACTCTGGGAGGCTAAGGTGGGAGGATCACTTGTGCTCAGGAGTTCGAGACCAGCCTGAGCAAGAGCAAGACCCTGTCTCTATAAAAAAAACAAAATTAAAAATATAAAAAATACAATAAAAATACCATAACTAAAGAAAACTTTAGTTTTTTTTCCTTAACCTCAATTCCCAACCCTCTCTTTACCATCTAGAATTATTTTTCAAGTAGTATATTAGATAGGCAATAGAAATAAGATTGTCTGCTTTTCTTGACAAAAAAGAACATATCCTTTTCACAATTGTAGGCTTTTTATATTATATGCTTACCATATCATAAATAAACAAATTCAAGAGAATTATGTCAGACATGACAGAATGGAGTCAGATATATATATATATATATATATATATACAGGTTTATGCATGTGCAAGGCATAGTCTCCATTCCCTCTAAACTGATGTTAAATAAATTTCCAAGGGAAATAATTCATTATGAATTCAATAATTAAAATTAATTTACTGGTTGAAAAAGTCACTATTTTTTCAAATAAAATAATGGTGAATGTAGTTAAAGTATGCACTAAATTTTCAATTGATAAAGGAGAGGCACTTATTTGTTCTCCAAGTGGCTATTTAATACACAATAGACAGGGTAGTAAAAAAATAGTGTCTGATATTATATATATTATAATAACAATAATTTGTTTTGTTTCTATATTGTTCCTTTGGATACATTTTTCAAATAAAAATATCAAACATTTCATAAAAGTATTTAATATGTTATTAGTTTAGCTACAATTTTTTTTACCACATACACACACACACAGGCACACACACACAGATACAAACACATAATAGGCAGTGTTTCAATGCGATTATGTATTCTATGCTAATGGCTGGATGATAGTTAACTGTAACAACCTTCAGTTTCTCAGGAGCAGTTGCAACAATTGGAAAAGTTTTATAAGCATTCAGTTAAGTTTCAACATTCAATTTTAAAACTCAACAAGATTTGGAGAGGAAGCAGCATGATCTTAAAATAGCAACAATACAATTTAAGATGTTTATGGGTTTTTTTGTTTGATTTTTTCTTTTCATCATTGTCTTTGTCAGACATAAGGTGTCTAGAGTTTTTAAAAATGAAATATTTTGCCATCATTAAATACTTTGAGTTGGCCTCTTCATAGTATATATGGTATGCTTAAAAGAGAGGGAGTAGTATTTAAACAAATGAGTCTATTTTGCCTAAACATGCATATTTTAAATCTTGTGAATCCCTAATAAATTATATATTCTTTTACATACAAGCACTGACTCAGTTGCATAATATAATTTAGTATGAGATTCTTTATTTATTGTCCACAGGCTACCAAATCCCAGTGCATAACCGCCATTAAGCTCTGACTCACTCCTGTAAGGATGAAAGGTTAACTATGCACTGGCATACCATGCAGGCTCAGCTTATTAGGGCTGGCAGTGCAGAAAAGGTAACAAAGACTTATAGCCAAAGAATGTCTGATGCTTTTGGCCAATTTGCAGCATTTCATTTCCAAGGCTGACAACCTGGCATGATGAATACATTTGGGAAAAAACAACATTTTACCTATGCCTGGCATTGAAAGCAAAGTCTGTATGCTAAATTTTAAAATTAACTTTTTGGAGTTTTATAGAATAGTAGCTTCAATGTTAACAATATTATAAAACTACAGGCATTTTAAAAATTTGAATATGTCTACAATGTTTATGGATTAACTTGTAAACAGGAGTTATATATGTTTCATAAGTTGTAGAAGAAAAAACAGCATAGAAATCAAGCTCTAAGTAAAATGAAAAAGGTGTGATGAGCTCTCGATAGATCTATGTGGGAACAATTCATATGCATGCATTCATACAAATTTTCTAAACTTTACCAATCTAACACTTCACAATATACAGACTAGCCTAGGAAATTGTGTTTCAAATTAAGGAGCCTGAAAAGCAAGTTGAAAAAAACGGCAAAAAATCATTATTTTCCAGGCCGGACTAATGACTCAATTCATGCATGTTTACTTCATGCAGTCTAGATAGTTCAGACACATTTTATAAAGTATAAAAAAATTAAATTATTGTAGAAATTGAGATGGGAAGAAACATTTCTGAGATGTAAGTTGGGTAGGATTGTGTAGGAGCAGGAAGATGATGCAAGATATAGTTGCCTAGGTATAGCCTAAGAAGGGGAAGAGAAAACAACTGAGAGATCTGGAACCTAGGATACTAAGACAGATAGCTTCATGGTTTTGTTCACGTTTCCCCTTCTCTGTCACTGACCAAACCGATCTAATTCGCGGTGATATAACCGAATTAGCATCTAGTATGTAAATGACAAAGAGGAAAAAGATACCCACTCCTTAAAGCAGGGTTCTCTCTATTCCCAAAAAGGTCAAAGATAAATCTATCAACTCTTTTAAAAATATCTTTGACTTGATAATAAAATGCATTAAGGTAGCCTATTTCATTACTTCATTTATTTTAAAGATTGCTCTAATTTACTTATTCCACTTATTGCATCTATTTGATAATGTTTATAGGTTACATGCTTCTGAAAGTTAAATTCATAAAAAACATACTTATGTAATTGTTTCTACAATAGTCACCAAATTTTTGTGCACTAATCTAAAAAGAAAGTATTTAGATTTCTATTACGGTATTGATACTTTTGTAAATGATACAAAGAAATGAATTCTTACTCTGTATTATTTTTACCAAGTAACATTTTTAATAATTATAAATGTTTCAAAACATTTTCTCACCAATATGTTTTCTCTTAGCTTTCAGTTTGTTTTCTAATTCTGAAACATATTTCCAGTTTGGCAATAGATATAATAAATATTGCAGTCTGTTATTTGAAAAGAAAAAATTAATGATATTTTGTTTTTGAATATAGAACATGTGTACCCTACTTCAAATAGAAATAGGCCACTTATTATCATAAAATATCATGGCCTGAAAGAGTTTCCTGGCTACAGTGCTCAATGGGACTATACCATCTAGAAATGTATTAATCTTTTAAGTTGATGGGAACATCTGCATCTTTTTACTTTTTGGGTTACATTTTTACCATGTACCACCTTGATGATCTTTCAAAAAATATTAACAGCTTGCATCCTCATCTAATGCCCAGTTACAAATTCCAAATGTTTTGTCACATTTCTTGTGAGCAATGCCATCTGCCTGAGGTGGCATTTCATGGCTGTTTACCCTGACTCCCTCCAAGAATTCATCTGCCATTATTTAATGCTGCCTGAATAAAAGGGATTAAGACTCTGATGCAACAGAGACTATTGATAATTTGGTATAATTGGGAAGAAATGAAGATAAATGAGGTTGAGGATGGAGAGGCAATTAGTTGAGCCGCCTGTACAGCTGTGTACTTGCTCTAGCTCCCCTGGCCTTTTCTTTAGTGAGGTATATGCAAATTAACCATAATGACAAATGCACACTTCCCAAAGCGCTTGTACTTTATAAAACGTGAGAATTCACTTTTCACTTCTGATAACTGAGTTAGTTGTTTGGTAAAGTTGTTTTTTACAGTCTCCCAATGTCCTCATCACACAAGGCTACTACACTTGCTGTACGTCAGGTATAACACCTCCTATACCCCATTTCCTTGCTTTCAGTTGATGTCAGGCTACTGTTTGCAACATGAGTACACTGAGGATCCAAAGCCTATTTTACCTTAATTGTGGTCCAATGTTTAGGACAGATTGGCAATTCTTTATTTTTTTACATAATTAGAAGCCAAAAAATGAAAATTCTTCAGAGTCAATGAAAAGAAGCTTCTCTTTTAATTTTAGGAGAATAGTCTACAAACAACATTATTTTTGATAGTTTGTGATGAAAAGGCAGGGCCAGTTTTATAAACAATCTCTAAGGCATCTTTAGAGATTGGCAAAACTAGAATTTTCAAGGATAAAGTTTGCATATTCATGTTAAGGTTGTTATTGTCATTATTACGCTTCCTAAATGAAAATTGTAACTCGGTCAAAAGTTAAAAACTAACATGTGTAGGTAGTGATTAATTCAGACCTAAGAACCCTTTTTTTCACCCATAAAAATGGTTATGCTGGACACTTAGTTAAGGATGCTATTATACAAATTAAGTATTTTGAGGTCCAGTATCTCCACTGATATCTTTTTCTCTATTTTGCCATGTGAAAAATGTTCTTATCTCATGTGTTCAATAAAAATATCGCTGTGTGCCTTTCAATTGTTAATTCTTATGAGAAAATGATAAAACTGCATTAATAAATTTAGGATATGTAACTGTACTAATAAAACATGGGCTAATGGATATCTTTGCTCACTCTGTGAAAAGAGGTGTTACAAGAATATAAACACTTTTTTCAATTTTTGATTTGTTTCACTCACTAAAGAAATCAGCCTAAAACTATTTATTTCAAAACAAAATATATGCTAATTATAAATGTTTATCAACTCAAGCAAATGTGTTCTGTAAGGCAACACTTTATGGTTACATCCTTATTTGTTGAATTATATCAAATTAACCTTTTAATAATTTTTATGTGAGCTGTGCACAGTAGCCACTGGACACATATGGCTATTTAAATTTAAATCAATTAAATAAATAAAGTTTAAAACTCAGTTCCTCAATCACACTAGCCACACTTCATGTGCTATATAGCTTCATGTGGCTAGTGGCTACTATGTTGGACAGCATGAAATAAAATTTCCATCATCACAGAAAGTCTTATTGGTCAGTGTTGGTCTATATTTCAGACTTACTACCACCTCATTCATACAAATATGTGAGTTTGAACTGTGGACAGACTAGGAATTTAAGAACAGATAAATCAAAGATTGAGTCTTCAATTTACAAAGTGATTCGGAATTCCTTTAATTTCCTCAGTAGGAGAGCTAAAAGTTCCAGTTTCAATAGCCTTAGTTGAAAAACTATTAAAAAAATTATTAATGTGTTCACAAAGCACCAATGTCTTTTTAAGACTTTAGAAAACTTTAGCAAAGGTTATTCTTCAGCTAAATCACTTCCATTTTTACCCACAATTCCCCTCAAATGAACCAATAGCCAAGGTGGAGTGTGACAATAGTAAACCATCAGAAATAAGTCTTGGGTTATTAATTCTATAAGAGAATGAATGTGAAATCAAAGAAATAATATGCTACAATTTGTAAGGACTGTTTTGGAAATTAACATGCTTAGCTAGTCTGAAAATATTACATACACACATACATGTGCACACATACATGCAGCAATAAAATTCTAAAAAAATGAGAGATTAATATTTTTATCAGAAATTATTTTTTACTATAATGTTTCTCTTAAAAGACCTTATTGCATGTTTTAAAATTTGCTATTTTTCAATGTGGCTGAGCCTCTGGATTTATAATATAATTCAGAGACTGATATATACTATACGGACAAGTTTGTTGATAAGCAGATTTTCTGTAAATATATTCTTATACAATTTTTATAATTTTAAGTAAAGAAGAACCCTGAGAACAATAGCACTAAGTTATATTGTTAAGCATTTTAATATCAATTACTATGTTGCAATTATCACTGAATGGACAGTAGACTCATAGGATATTCAGTAATCTTCTGACTACTCAATTAATGATCAACTTCTCACTGAAAAGCTAGACATTTTCATTTTATCTCCTATGGGGTTCAGTTTACTTTTATGTAAAATGATGGAGTTGAGTGGGAGGATCTCAAAGCTGCCTTGCAGCTCAGGCATTCTATGATTCTGTACGTTGTTTCTATAAATAAATATTTCCTTAAAAAATAAGCAGTGTATATCACAATAATGGAGAAACAAGCACCACATGTACTCACCATTAAATTGGTACTAATTGATCAACACTTATGTGCACATATGGAAGTAACATTCATAGGATGTCGGGCAGGTGGGTGGGGGAGGAGGGGATGGGTAAATTCACACCTAATGAGTACAGTTCATGATGTCTGGGGGTTGGGCACGCTTGTAGTCCTGACTTGGGCAGTGCAAAGGCAATATATGTAACCAAAGTGTTTATACTCCTGCAATATTCTGAAAGAAAAAAGAAATTTAAAAAATAAATGGTTAATTGCAAAATTCTGGAGAGTACTTACCTTTGGTGGGGAAACAGAGGGATGGGAAAAGGGATGAGAACATAAATAAATGCAAGCTTTAGATAATGTTTCAGTTCTTGAGTTGTGTAGTGGTTTCACTAATATTCATATTATTATACCTTGTAATTTACACAAATGTTACATATTGTTTTCTTCAATTCAAATATGTTAAAAAGATAGCAAAAGGAAAAATACACACAATGGTCTCTGGCTACTCCATTTGGTTCTAGGAATCAAATTATTTAATGTTAGGATGTGCTATATGAAAGCATAGGGCTAGACTTCTTTTAAGCAAATACTAACGGGAGAGTAGATGATGTGCTGAGATTTCCTGGAGAGTAGAAAACTAGCTTGAAATAGCTGTAATTTCCTTATAAAGCAGAAATTCTATATTTTCATCAGTTTTCAAACATGATCAACAAAAATGCATAGGGGTAACTGACTTGTACTTTGTGCAAAAGTCATTCATAAGCCAGAAATGATAAACACTAGATACGGAAAAGACTTCTATTCACAATGATGTTACTTATCCTTAAAAGTTCAACATCTTAATGAGTGGATCCTGAGTCGCAATTTATAGTGAACATGATTCTAGTCTGCTCTTTTGACCATTCAGCTGTAAAAGATCAAAACCAATTGTACGTATACAGTAATAAAAATCAATTCAAAATAGAACAAGCTCAACAGTGGAGACTTTACAGCCTTCTTTCCTGGTAGAACACATGGAAGTTTACAGTTTCTCAAGTTTCAATCACTGCATACTTCCTGTGCTCAGTAGCTAGTAAAGCCCAATGAATTGTGACTTCCAAAGTTGTCAAATGAGAGACTGTGGATAGGTGGGGGCAAATGAGTACTGTTTTGAGAGTCTGTAAAGGTGACTTCCAGACAAGAATAATAAACAATGCTCCCTGAGTACACAGACAAAAATGCACCAATGTCTAATTTTGGCTGTAGCCAAAGGGAAGAAACAAAATCAAGGAAAAGAGCTGAGGGTTGCAGCAAGTCTTTAGATTTCTGGGGAATATTGGAAGGAACAAAATTATACAGAGGTTCTACCTCTATAACACTTTTGGTGTCAAGGTTAATGAACTAAAACTAGTTAAATTGGTATTACCAAATTAACACCTTTTATTTTTAGTTTGCTACATGGATTTTAACCAACTAAAGTGAAATATAGCTGATCCTAATTGGAATAGAGGGTACCACATGAATATAATTAGGGTCACTGAGAACCAGAGTGCTAAAATTATATTTATTTCTAGCTTTATCCAGTCAATTTCATATTCATATAGTAGATACAACAGAGTTTGTGTCACTATACCAAATGCGATTCAATTGTTATGTTACTAAAACAAAAGAAACAATTCAACACACGTAAATACACGTGAAGAATATGGATCACGAATATATCTTATTGAAAGCACCCTATATCATGTATTTCTGCCACCAACAATTATATCTGCACCAAATGGTTATGTAGCACTGACTCTGTAGAAAAGACAGTGGAGCCTCACTAAGGGATAAATTAAAATATGCTGGTCATTTTGGTCACTATAAAATTCTCCACAGCCTAATTCTTCGTGTTATAGAAGAAAAAAGAATCAACAAACTCTAATTATTACTTATAGTAACAGAGTATATTTCAGCTGAAAGAAACTTTTAACATGATCATTTTATAGATGGGGAAAACTGAGATTTATGCAGATGAAAGTGAAGGTCACACTGCTAGTTAGTGCCTGAACCATTAATGTACTGCTAAAATTTGTTTCTGTTCATCAATCAAAAAGACAGGTGGAGAAGTGTGAGTCTGCATTAGGATGCAGGGCCAGGATAGAGATCAAACTTATTTCTGGAACTCGGTTAGATTCCACAGGAGGAATGAAGGAGGAAATTCTCCTGTGAGCATAGGAGAAAAACAATCTCCATTTTTAAAATATATCATCACCCCTCATAAATGTTTTTGGAATTTAAAAAGTATTTTTCACATCCAGTATATAATTTTATTTTCACAACATGAAATAATGAGATAATGAAAATAGAATGGCTTTGAAATAAAAAAAAAGTTCTATATAATCTATATAACTTTAATATATTATTATTATAATTATACAAAAAATTGTGCTAAGCACTTTCTCTCCCAAATACATTTCCCAGAATTACCTGAAATATTAACAAAGAAGATGGTCACATAGCCTAATTCACTCAAATCAACTGTCTGTGTACTCTATCTCACTTTTTGAAATGATCGTCATGCATACATGGAGTTTGCAATAAAAATTCCTAGCATTTGTAAAGTTTTCTTACCTTTTGAAAGCACTTTCAAATCCATTATTATTTCATTTTATTTTCACAAGAGCTTTGTGAGCACCTTCATGGAAAGGACTACGTTTTATTCTCAACATCAATAGCAGAATACGCCATCAATAAATGTGTATTAAAAGAATATATGTGTAGCTTGCAAAAAATTTCTCCCATTCTGTAGGTTGTCTGTTTGCTCTCATGACAGTTTCTTTGGCTGTGCAGAAGCTTTTTAATTTGATCAGATCCCATTTATTTACTTTTGTTGATGCTGTGATTGCCTTTGGGGTCTTCTTCATAAATTTTTTGCCTAGGCCAATGTCCAGAAGAGTATTTTCAATGTTTTCCTCTAGAATTCTAATAGTTTCACACCTTAGGTTTAAGTCTGTTACCCAGCATGAGTTTATTTTTGTGAGAGGTGAAACGTGTGGATCCTGTTTCAGTCTTCTACATGCGGCTATCCAGTTTTCTCAGCACCATTTATTGAATAAGGATTCTATTCCCCAGTGTATGTTTTTGTCTGCTTTGTCAAAGATTAGATGGCTATATGAGGATGGTTTTATACCTGGGTTCTCTGTCCTGTTCCACTGGTCAATGTCCCTGTTCTTTTGCCAGTCCCAAGCTGTTTTAATTACTATAGCCTTGTAGTATAGTTTGAAGTCCGATATTTTGATAATTCCCATCCTGTTTTTATTGCCTAGGATTGCTTTTGCTATACAGAGTCTTCACTGGTTCCATACGAAGCATAAAATTATTTTTTCTATATCTGTGAAAAATGATGATGGTATTTTAATAGGGATTGAAATGACTCTGTAGATCACTTTGGGTAGTATACACATTTTAACAATGTTGATTCTGCCAACCCATGAGCATGGTATGGTCTTCCACCTGTTTACATCCTCTACTATTTCCTTCTTAAGTATTTTATAGTTCTCCCTGTAGAGGTCTTTTACATCCTTAGTTAAATATATTCCTAGGTACTTTATTTTCTTTGCTGCTATTTTGAAGGGAATTGAGTCTTTGATTCTCACTTTGACTGTTATTGGTATATATGAATGCCTCTGATTTGTGCGTATTGATTTTGTATCCTGAGACTTTACTGAATTCATTTATCAATTCAAGGAGTCTCTTGGTTGAATCCTTGAGGTCTTTTAGATATAATATTATATCATCAGCAAAGAATGAGAGTTTGATCTCTTCTGCTCCCATTTGGACCCCCCCTTTTTTGTTTCAGCATATTATGGGGGTACAAATATTAAGGTTACGTATATTGCCCATGCCCCCCTCCCATCTCCTACCCACCCGACACCTGATAAATGTTATTCCTATATGTCCACTTAAGTGTTGATCCATTAATATATTTGGACCCCCTTAATTCCGCTTTCTTGCCTGATTGCTATAGCAAGGACTTACAGCACTATGTTGAATAGAAGTGGAGAGAGTTGGCAGCCTTGCCTTGTCCCAGTTCTAAGTGGGAATGCTTTCAATTTTTCTCCATTCAGTATGATACTGGTTGTGGGTTTGTCATATATGGCTTGTATCATTTTTAGGTAAGCTCCGTCTATGCCTATTTTGCTAAGAGTTCTTATCTTAAATGGGTGTTGAATTTTGTCAAGTGCTTTCTCTGCATCTATTGAGAGGATCATAGGTCTTTGTTTTTGCTTCTGTTTATATGGTGAATTACATTTATAGATTTGCATATGTTGAAATATCCCTGCATCTCTGGGAAAGGGGTGATAACTAGAATCTACTCAGAACTCAGAAAAATCAGCAAGGAAAAAAATCAAACAACTCTATCAAAAAGTGGGCAAAGGACATGAACAGAAACTTTCCAAAAGAAGACAGAATAATGACCAACAAACATGAAAAAAATGCTCAACATATCTAATCATCAGGGAAATGCAAATAAAAACCACAATGTGATATCACTTATCTCCAGTGAGAATGGCCTTTATTAAAAAGTCCCAAAACGATAAATGTTGACATGGATGCGAAGAGATAGAAACAGTCCTACATTGCTGGTGGGACTGCAAACTAGCACAACCTCTGTGGAAACCAATATGGATATACATTAAATCGTTACAAGGTCTACCATTTGATCCAGCAATCCCATTACAGGGCATCTACCCCAAAGAACAAAATACATTCCAAAAAAACAAAAAAGATACTTGCACTCGAATGTTTATAGTAGTACAATTCACAATTGCAAAGATGTAGAAACAACCCAAGTGCCCATCGAGACATGAGTGGATTAATAAAATGTGGTATATGTATACCATGGAGTACTATTCAGCTATAAGAAACAACGGTGATATAGCACCTCTTGTATTATCCTGGATAGAGCTGGAATGCATCCTACTAAGTGAAGTATCCCAAGAATGGAAAAATAAACACCACATGTACTCACTAGCAAATTGGTGTTAACTGATCAACACCTAAGTGGACATAAAGGGATAACATTTATCAGGCACCAGGCAGATAGGAGGGAGGAGGAGGGGCTGGGTATATACATACATAATGAGTGCAATGCGCACAGTCTGGGGGATGGACACGCTTGAAGCTCTGACTCTGGGGGGAAGGGGGAAAAGGGCAATATACGTAACCTAAACATTTGTACCCCCATAATATGCTGATATATAAAAAAGAAATATACATATTCCTGTAATAAAATCTTTATAGTTAAAAACAAAGAATATGTGAATTAAAGGACAGCAGCATAGGTAGATTGGATGGATATGTAAATGAATGGGGAAAACTCAAGTAGTCTGTTATTTATTTTAGGGTATTTTTGGCAATCTGTGTATAATAATCTGTCTCTACAATTCTGTATTTGTAATAATGTTTTAGATCCCTAAGTGCACAATCTTGTCCTTATTCCTCTTTAGTATCATAGTTTTAGGTCTGTTTCATTTATAATTTATATTGTTTTCCTATCTTTCAGACTATCCTACTTCAGTATAATTTGTATAATTGAATTCAACTCAGACAGGATGAGATTCTCTGAGTGCTTCCACGAATGGGTAAATAATGTAGGAATGCCTATGCTTGTTTATGTGTATTTTTTCTCATTATTTATTATATTGTTCATTCTAGTCCATCTTTACTGGATTTTATTTTACTTGGATCTTTCTTTTTTTTTTTTTTTTTTTTACATTCAATATCATGGCTTTTCACAGATTTCCAAATACCCAATTTCAAACATTGCTTGACTTGTTTGTGGGATATCTAGGCCCTATTGGTTTGGTGTATGTTGTTACAATTCCTTTCTAGCTTTATATCTACTGACCAAACACCCATCACTTCCCTCTTCAATCTACCCTGACACATGCTATGAGCAGCCCATCAAAACATCTTACACTCTAGTGCTCTCAGTTGTTTGAATTTGCTCCAAATTCTGCATGATCACCTAAACTCTCTATAATCACCAATTTGTGTTAGTTGCTATGCCTAATACCTAAATTCCCATATACTAATGTTCTCTTCACTCAAAGCTTATCTTTCAAGTTGGAAGTGATCCAAAATAGTCCATTGATAGGAACTGCTGTGACTGACTTTGCAATATCAAGTGACAACAACAAATTTAATGTTTCCCTTCAAAGTTTGTAAGTTGAAACTTATGACATATTTTTTCATTATAAGCATTCTACTTTTTTTTCAAAGTTCTTCTGAGTACACTTGCTGAGAAATACTATTCTTTGTTTTTATTGGCAAAACAGTCTTTGTTGATGATGAAGACAGAGCTAGAATTACAGTAGTTATAGGATGTCCTACAATACAATAATCCATAGGACTTTTTGCATAATGTATAAAATGTAATGGTACACTATACAATCAGCATTCATCAAATATTTATTGAGTACCTACTCTGTGCCAGGAACATCTGTTAAGGTTGACATATTTGATCTATTCTTTATGTATTTATCATGCCAATTTTATGTAAGATACTATTCTAGACTAATGAATATAGACATGAAAACTAGACAATTATCATATTGTTGCATAAGTATAAGGAGCTTTCTAGCATTTCCTAATGAAGCAGCTAGACTTTCCTAAAATTGTTTTGCACATTTGAGCTAAAATATCATTTTATTAACCCATATAGCTAACAAATGATGTGTACAAAGAACAAAGAAATTGATTTTAATAAGTAGGAGAAGAAAATCTAATGAAAACCTCCAAAACAAATATTTTGGTGCTTTCAATATACTGCAACAGGGGAAGTAAAGTGCACATTCCTTGTTTTAAATCTTAAGAAACAAGGATTTTCTAACTGTTGCTTGTCACTAATATGATCTTTGATTTCTTTTGCAAGGATAAGGTAGAGAACCCAGAGGTGGCCCTATGTTTCATTTTTTAAAAGTAATGCTAGTTATCATGGCAAATAAAACAATCTGTTTGCCATCATCAAATTGAAATATATGCCATTGCTTAAATGGAGTCATGAACCCATGTGTGGGAAAATATCCATTATAATTACATAGTGTTCTTACCCATTACAATATCACCAAAATCTTCTAACCTACACATTGATGGAACCATACATTTTCTCAATTTATTTTATTCACAGTCAGCTATTTTGCAATGAAAGAATGTAAGCTTTGGAGTTAAAATTTGTGTATTTGACCATATACTGTTTGAACTTCACCAAATCGCTGAGCCTCTCTGGGCCTTGGTTTCTTCTACTACCAAAGAGGATTCATGATAATAGTTGCTCTACTTTATCTTATGGGATTTTCATAATAATCAAAGGAAATTCATTAATGTGAAACTGCTTTGTAAACTAAATTGCTAAGCAAATGTGAACTTCTAAGGAAGTGACCAACAAATAATGTTTTTCTCCTTTGGCAAGTTTTACATCTATTAAGAGGGATCTAATACATGAATTGAAAGCAAAGAAATGCAATAACACTTAAATTGATCATTTTATACTAGTAAATATGTATAATCAGAATCTCCACCAAGAATGTGTCAGTACATCCAGGCAGTTTTACTGCCATCAATGGCAATAACACATGTGTTTTGAAGGGAAGATGAAACTTATTCATAATGCATATAATTTTTTTGTAGTCAACTTTCTGTGGCCCCAGGAGTCCGTTATCATTAAATGGAAAAAAAAATCTAAGACTGCCAAACATTACTAAATCCTTAGTGACCAGAATGATTTGTGACAGTAGCATTTACTTACAATGAAGAACATAATGTACAGAACAGCTGTTGCATTCAGTCTGTCAACTCTTTAAATTCTTTGTATATAAAATTGTTCTCTAAAAGATGATATTAATTATTTTGTATAATCATACCAACATATAATACATGCTTCAATGATATCATCTCTGTCACTTAATTAAACTTTTCTACCTAGTCTTCACAATAACATTCAAAGATCATTATCAGGAACAAAGCAACAAATCTAAAACTCTTGTTTCCTAAAATTAAAAACAAGATGCATGTTCTTTCCTTTCCCCACTGCAATATATTAAAAATAACCTTAAAATATTTGGATTGGAAGCTTTTATTAGATCCTATTTTCCTCCTTTTTAAAATCAATTTCTTTGTTCCTTGCACGTATCTCCAGTCAATAAAATGAAAAATGATATAGATTTAGGAGGATAGTGGTCTCAGTGTAACATCTCTCATATTATTATTCCAGTATCATCTGTTACAAAGTAAGACCAATTCCCACATCTAATTACAAACAGGATTTCAGAGTCATTAAACAAAATACATTTCCATTAGTGCTGCTGTAAGAAGATAGGGAAAAAATGAAGATTAGTTCATGCTGCACCTCTGCTTTTCAAGCTTTGAGGATTTAGAACTTTGTACTAAAAAACTATAAATTTGTAGATAATCAACAGTGACAGACGTGAAAATTCTGCATTCTAAACTGTGTTACTTGCATTTTGTCATTAGCTTTTGTTGTGTTGCATTTAATTCTTACAGTAAAAATAATAAGAAACTGAAGAGTTTCTTCGCAATTGCTTGGCAGATGCATGGAGGTATTTCTATGTGCTCTACCAAAAAAAAAAAAAAAAAAAAAAACAGGCTCCTTATACTTCAAAGTAAATTTGCCAAAACAAACCTTTCACATGAAAATGCGTGCAAGTGGATAATTTTGATTCAATGAGACAAAGCTATTTTTTCTGCTATTAAAACACAGTTCTAGTTCTTAGATTACAATGAAGGTAACAGATAATAAATCAAGTAAAGTAGATCATGTAATATCCCTAAATGGCTGAAATACAAACTAAGAAGTACATATTTTCCTTCAATGAATGCATGCAGTTCTCATTAATGTTAATGCATCCAGGGAAGACTACACCCTGAAGCACTGCTGAATGTTTGAAGAACACAATCTCTTGTACTTTATTTTGTTACAACTTGTCTTATGAAAAGTTAGCCTCCGTTAATCCAAAAAAGCTTTAAAGTGTCCCCTTTCATAGTATTTTAAGCCATATAATCCATGGAGATCCAAGCTATTCTAAACTAAAGAATAATAATAAAATCTAAATATAATTGATCTGGCCCTACAGGCAAAGGAGAGAGAAGCCTTCCTATTTGGGTTTTAAATCTTTTAAGAATAATGACAACTCCAATATATTACATTAATGCCTTTATGCTTTTATTGTGGGGTCAAAGGAGTTAGGACCAGGGCCACTTTCTTTATCATATATTGCTGAGATGCATTAAATAGCAATTCCATATGTTCTAATGTGTATAAAGAAAATATATTCTAGTTACTCTAGAATTCTGGAAGAAAACAGAGAATTGACAATAAAACCATATCTGGATTATCAACTTCCTAAAATTTATTTAGAGGCAGTCCCTGAACTAAATGACCACCTTACCTATGTATACCACATCTCTCTTTTACCCTTCAGGAATTAGAGCAACAAGGATAACCATTTAGCCTATGCACAAAGGGAGAATTGCCACAGCTAGACTGCCTTTAACTGTAATGGCTCAAGTACAGAAAGAGACTCTCTTAAAGTTTCACAGTTGCTCCTTGGCAGAGGTGGTTCTATACCCAGATCTACTAACACATAATATAGACATGCTTCCCTGTAAATTCCCAATTTAATCTCAAATGTACTCTCTTATTTCATCCTCTCATGGGTTTCCTCATTCTCAAACCATCCTGTAAATCTCTATTTCTTGCTTGAGAGCAGGACTTCAGCCTGATTACATGTGATCTAGTTACCTACAAACAACACAACTATGTCATAAAGTACAGTGTATGCCAAATGAATTTTCATAAATAACTAGGACAATGATACTATGCAAAGAGAGAAGTAATCAGAAAGACAGAAAGACTTTTTCTAGGAGGGAATATGACTGTATAGATGTTCATGCAAGTAAACCTGCATTTCCACTTCAAGTTGTGTGTGTTTATTTTTTTTTTCTCTCACTGACACACACACATACACACACACAAACACCCCTCCAAAAACATCACTGCAGTATATGAAATGTCTTTATTAATTTCTTAATATACCTAGCTAGTAAGTCCACAGGTAGACATAGCCCAGAAGAGGATAAAAAGAGGTTGTTGGAGAGGAAAAGGAAAGGATAGAGTTGGAAAATATCATCAAGAAGCAAAGGAGATAGGCAAAAGTGATAATTTAGATCTCATATCATTCCACTGGTAGACTGAAAATAATAATTTAGCTCCGTGCATTTTCACTCATTGTGATTTTGTCAATAGAAACAGCATATAATGGTGATTACAATGAGTTTTCTGAAAATAAAACAAGTATGAATTGATGCTCCTCCCAAAGAAATCCCATATGTAATACAAAATCCACCAGAACTTACAAGAAGAAAGTTTAACCATCTATATGCCAAATTACATCTCTCTCCATAGAAAACCTAAGGATGCAGAAATCAGGTAATAACGTATGTTCTACAAATTGTTCCTATTCATTATTTCCAATGGAAATTATATCAGGTTTATAGTTTTCTAATAAAGTAAGATGTCATTTTAATTGGACTCTCTTCATCAGCAATTCAACTTTTGTAACCTATTTGGACAGATGTTTCTAAAATATAGATGACACCAAAAAATCTTATTTTTCAATTCTATGCTACTAATCTTGATTGGCTGGGTGTGATTTTTTTTCTACATTGGCTATAAATTAGCATCTAATATGTGATAGAAGATTATCATTGTGTTTTCTGGCTTAGAAACAAAGACTTATAAATGCACAGCATCTTACAAAGAAATGTTGGGACACAACAGTAAAGTAGAAAACACACTAGGATCATTAGACTGAAAATACAAGATCGTGGCTGTATTACCACTATTTTTCTCTTGTTAGAATGAGTAACCAGGAAGGCAATGGATTTGTTTGTGCCTCTCTTGTGTCTTCTATGATAGCAGGAAGAGTACTGACTTCTTACTTGCCTCAAAGGAGTAATACAAAGGCATAAGGAAGTCAAGAACTATATTTTAGCATGATGGTACTAGAGAGATATCGCCCTTGTGTATTCAATAGAATTGTTAAAAATGCAGATATGCTCATTTTTATATCAGTAGAGAATAACACCATTCCATGTTTATAAATGGCATACTAGTGTGGTTAAATCACTAAAACAAAGTATTTCCTTATGTTTGTTGAAAGGAAAATGGTTAAGAAAATACTTTGTTCATGGGATAAATGTGTAAAAATAATACCTACATTAACAACCCCAAAACACTCCTGTGAAACCTGAACAATATTCAAAATGATGAAAAACAATCGTTCTTTGGTCTTGTCATCTTTACTCTAACACTAAAATAACAGCCAAGACATTTTGCTTATTTTAGAATAAAACACCTACCTCTTTTGCCTTTGGAACCACTTGCAAATTTACAAAAGAAAATCTCAAAAATGCTGACCACGTAATAGCTGAGTATTCACCGTGGGTGTCTAACATGAAAGGTTACAATATGGATCTGTGCCTACGCATTTCTTTTCAACTTGAGCAGCATCCTCCTGCTTCTGCTAACTCGGCAATCATACAGCTGACAGATTTCTGGGTTTTCTAAATAATGCATGGGCTTTTCTTTTAACATGTCAGTGCAAAAGTATCAATTCTGCCCCAGTGTCATTCATGATGTTGATTTTCCTTGACAGCATTCCATTAAACCAATGAGTTTTTCCTCTCCTGATGGTTTCTTAAATATTCCTCTGAGTGGTGTATTTGTGGTTTTTAAACAGATTGTGAAGGATGTTTGCATTTATGAGAAAACTCCATGGCAGGTATAGTCAGAAAAAAGGTACAACAATAAAATATTACAACATGACACATTTCCCTATTCCCTTGATTTCCTTAATCATTCCCCACCAAAAAAAGGTCTTCATTCAAAACATTTGGACTTTCTAAAGAAATATCACTGAAATATTTACTACTGCTTGATATCTCTCTTGGGAAAGCAAAAACACACCTACTAAATCATGCATATTAACTTCATAGTCTACACAACGAAAACAAATGCTTTGTTCTTTGCTCATTCTTTTACTGTAGCAGGTACTGTCTCTAGTACAATGTACTGATGCTCCACTGATTATGTCTCAGCAGTATAAAAGGCAGAAATTCTAAGGGAAGAGCACTTGTGCTTTAGTTTTATAATGCAGTGTATATTTTTCACAGATGCTGCTGCTCAATAAAATGTAAACTTTGAGCATCTCCAGAAAAGAATTTTGCATCCTGGTTAAAAATTATTTAGATGCAAATAAATCCTGGGGGTTTCTGGAGGTTTCTTTGCAAATTTCTACAAGCCATTTAAGATAACTATTAGGATCCTGTGATGATCACCTAGAGGAGGCACTTGTAACAAACCATTCATGACCCAGCTAGAGATATCTGGCATCTTATAAAATTAAGGAATACTATTCCTTAGAAAATGTTGCAGATTCATAAAAAAAATGAGGTAAAATTTGAAACAGGCAGAGTCTGTGTTTGGGCAGTTCCTTTTCTCCTGGTTGTTCACAATCTCTGTCTCTTGGGCTTTGCCCAGGGAACTCCCCATCTCCTCAGCATGTGCTCTTAAATTATCATTCACACTAACATATAAACAACTGATAAGTGTAAAATTTGCTATACCCTGAGGAGCTTTAAAATGAATTTTATACTTTGCATTAGGCATGTCCTAGGAGAGTTGAGAATGGCAAAACACTACGATTTCCCAGAGTCCATGAAATTGTCAGATAAGGCCAGTTCTGAGGAAGTGTCTTATATTACTTGAATAAATGCACCTACTTTTGCTAAAGGAAACATACTCTTTGAGAATCTACACCCAAACAACTTCCTTCAATAAGTCAAAACCAAACCTCACACATGAGTGAAATATGTATCTTCTACAGTGAGTGCCTATATGAAGTTTCTATATTGAGTTCTTACCTTGAGAATCAATGGCCTTAATAGCAGTTTCTTGAAAGTTTCTCTAGTTATAGTCTTCTTTTATTACTAAAGAGCTACTAATTTCAACTGTCCGTAATCAGGTTTTGTCTTTTCTCTTCGCTTTATATTTTACTACAATATTATTAACACAATTTAAGCAGAAATATATTGAGAGTATTTTTTGAGATAGGATCTTGCTCTGACACCCAGGCTGGAATGCAGTGGCATGATCATAGCTCATCATGATTATTGCAGCCTGAAACTCCTGGGATCAAATGATTCTCCTGTCCCAGCCTCCTGAGTAGCTGGGACTACAGGCATACACCACTATACCTGGCTCATTTTTTATTTTATTTTATTTTTTTTAGAGATAGGAGTCTTGCTATGTTGCCCTGGCTTGAGAGTATTTTTGATAAGTAAATATTTATCTTATGTGTAATCTTTATCCTTTTGCATATTAGCATAATAGATTTTTATACAAATAAAAATATATATGGGTGATACATAAATATAAATATGTGTATATATAGTTTTGGTATGATAATTCCTTTGGAAGGGCTCTTATTTAACTGTTTTAAGGTTTAATATTCAGGCCAAATTTCCATGGTGAGCCAGGAAAGAAAAATAAATCTAGGAAGGTATAACTTCCTTAAGGACTTACCAGAACTCATAAGGGTATACCTTAAGACAGTTCACCCAGTGACAACGTCCCCAGGATTTATTTGTTCTTCTTCCTGGTGCCTCTGTTCATGCTATTTAAGCAGGAAAAACTTATACAACCCTCCACCCTTTGGAGTCAAATAGCATGCCTTTTTCCCAGCTAGTAATGGCTTACCACTATTCTCTGCCTACCTTTCTTCCCTTTGAATCTGAAGAATCTTACCCCCATATGTGACCAGTAGCCAAGGGTTTAGAATACTAGGCTAATTCTAGGAGAACTGTATACGAAAGCATTGGTTTTGATGATAATACTGCTATGATGTCTGATTTGTGGTCTGAATTATTTTCCTATTCTGTATCAATATACTATTAATATAAACTTTAGAAAAGTCAAAGGTCAATTCCCCTCACCCTACATTAACCAAACTATCATATTTCACTTCTTAGATTTTCTTTAAAGTCACAACCTTTGCTCTTAATATTCCTGGGAGCACTGGAGTTATTGCTACTTGGCAGGATCAGCTTGCCACTAAATGGGGAAACCATAATATTGAAATATTATGAAATTTGTATAACAACCATAGAGTGCAGAGTATTCAGGAAATGCATGGCAAATCAAAATATAATTTTTTAAATCAATCTGTGAATATATACTTCATAAAATTTACTTTGGAAATGCAAAATGTTGCAGCCACTTTGGAAAACTGTTTGGCACTTCCTCAAAGTGTTAAAAACAGAGTTATCATTTGACCCAGAAGTTCTATTCTTAGGTATATACCCAAGACAAATGAAAATATATGTCTATATAAATACCTGCACGTGGATGTTGATACTAGCATTATTTATAATAGCCAAAAAGTGGAAATAACCCAAATGGCCATAATCAGATAAATGATTAAACAAAATGTGTCATATTCATAAAACAGAATATTATTGAGGCATTCAAAGAAAGTTCTGATATATGCTAAAACATGGATGAATCTTGAAAACATGCCAAGTGAAAGAAGCTAGACACAAGAAGTCACATATTATATGATTCTATTTATATGAATTATCCAGAATAGGTAAATCCATAGAGACAGTGGAATGCATTAGTACAGGAGTGGTTTCCAGAGGGGGGGTGTTTAGAGGAAATAGGGAGTCCTAATGGGTACAGATTTCTTCTTGGGGTGACAAAAATATCTGGAACTACATAATGAGGTAATAAAGGAAAATCAGATAATAGTAATAGTTGCATAATTCTGTGAATATACTAAGATCACTGAATAGTACAACTTAAAGGGGTGAATTTTATGGTATGTGAATTATACCTCAACAAAGCTCTTACAAAATTTTTGCTTTGGATGCTACAGAACTTTCAAACTTTCCAATAAGGGCACAAATATTTATTGAACTTGGGGTCAGTGCATACACTAGGTTCATTGTACACACAGACCATATCCGTGACTGTGTATATCTAAGTATATCTAAGTATCATAAAACCATAGAGAATTAGGGTTTAGAAAAAACAGTGATTATTTCCAAGTCCTTATATTAATATGTCCATTATAAAGTGAAATCCTGTGGGAGACAGTATTTGAGGCAGGCCCTAGAGGAGATTAGCTACTTCTCCCCACGGAGCCAAGTCCCTAAGATAGGGGTTGCCACAGAGGATAAGGAAATTGATAGGCAACAGAGAGAAATAAAAGAATACACAGAGACTAAGGTGTAGTTTATAGTTTTATATATATATAAAGATCAGATATAACACAGTGGGGTACTCAGGAGACTGGTATATCTCCATAAATGCCAGCAATATGGTTAAATTCATACAGGTTTTTATAATCACAGACATCAATTACCAGTTGTCAGGGTAATATATTTGCATATCAGGGAATGGAATTGCTAGGGGATACAGGTAGTGGGTTAGGGTCAAAAGTCCTCTCAAGGGGCTTCTATTCTATCTAGGTGAACAAACAGGTATAAAGTCTTTCAGGGGCTAACTTCTAAATTCTAAGAGGTAGTTGTCAATTAACAAAGGTAAAACAAAAGAGGTATAGTGGCTCTATATTTTTTTGATTAGTTATGGTGGACTTAAAGGTAGACAGACAGATGACAGCAGGAAACCCTTCTCTACAAAACAGGTTGTTTATAACCACTGGGGCTCATATCTGGTCAAAGTGCACTCATTGTCTCCAGCTCCCATCCTGTGAGCCATATTTCCCTTGTCTTGTCTTTCAAGACACAGGAAAGCTCACAGATATTGAGATACTGGGGAGCCTTCTTGGAAAACATCCCTACCGGAGATTTGAGAGCTCTCCCATGATAGCAGCCTCTAATAAGTGAACCATTGAGTCCACACATTCCTTCAGAGCAAAACCCTGCAAACTCCTGTTTCTGTCTTTAATATAGTAATATTGGGTTATACAATAAAATAGTGATCTTATGAGCCACATTTCATTAATTCCTCAATCATATTTTCCCAACAAAATCCATTAAATGTGAGTGAATATTTAATTGGCCCAACTCTATGTAAAATTATATGCTTACTAAAATTGTCTTTTAAAGGAAAAAGAAACAATCATGACAACAACTATTATTTTAACTTTTAGATGCATATACACTCTTAAGATGTAGACAGATATTCAAAATCAATATATTCTATAAATCAGCCTTTGAAATCATTAGCATTGAATTTTTGTCAAGCTCCAATTAATTCATGAATAGATAATTTAATGATAAAATATAACAATAGTTATTTATTGTAAACTCCATTTACATACACAATTTCCTTACTAACTTAGATATGAGAACCGATTTACAATAATTTCCTCAAATGTTTTAGAGAAAAAAATTAACATTCTATATTTCTTGACCCAGTTTAAGAACTATTGCTTAAATTTTCTCTTTTTATTATTTTTCATTTGTTTGTATTTAATCTGTAAATATAACATGTGTGTCCTAGAAAATACTGCAAATCAATGTGTAAATACTTTGAACAGAACAGTATGCTGGGTAACACCCAGAATGGCTTCCTAAAGAGTAAGTCTTGTCAGGTGAATATAATCTCCTTTTGTGACAGAATGACAGCCTGAGAGGTAGAGGGGAAACAATAGATATAATTTAGTTTGACTTTGTCAAGGTTTTTAAGACCAGTCTAAACAATTGGCTCATCAGTAAACTGTGAAAATCCAGGTGGTTCACATACCTGGAGAGAGTTACCAGGAGGAAGGAGATGGACACTCAAAGAGTGGTCACCCATGAATCAATGTTAATTTGAGGCAATAATACAACAATATCTTCCAGGTACCAAAAGCAGGCAAAATATTTCTATTAGTGCCATGAAGAGGGACAGAGGGATATTTTGATTACATGACAAACCTTTTGATCATGTGATGAAACTAAAACTTCTGAGGTGGGTTTAGAGCCTGAAGTGAATCACTAAGTGGAAGATTCAATAAGAAACAAATAGTATATATTACAAGAGCATCAGATTCAGGGGAGTACCCATTAAGAGGAAATAGTACAAACAGAAGAAGGAATGGACTAACTATGTTCAGGAATCATAAAAATGAAGATTAGAATCCAAGGGCAAAATGATTATCCCAAACTCTTTCATTGTAACTGAGGCACAAAGAGAGGAGGAGACTTGTTGGAAATCATAGAACAAAACTGTAGCAGAGCTAAGTATTTAGCATTAATTTACAGAAACCTAAAAAACAATAGAGGAGCCAATACAATAGATTCAATACAGGCTAGATCTTCTCTCAAAATGAAGTTCTGCCCTTTGTTCCATTAAAAGCCAAGTTGGAGGCAGAACAAAGATGCAGGATTAGAAAGACCAGAATTGATTACAGGTTGGCTAATAAGATCTGTAAGAACAGATCACATCATTGCAAGCTATTCATTGGGAAGAAGAGGAAATGCTTAAGCTTAACTCTGAGGTGCTTTTATGAAATCAACCTTAATAACATTGACAAAACAAGAAGTCCTTAGTCCACTACATGAGATATTAAGAGTATGCATAATAAACAACTCCCCAGTAGTGAGAGTTGCTTACTTTTGGAATAAGTTTTTAGAAGAGTCTTGAAAAATACAGTAGGTTCTCCTGGCTTACATTCCTATTAAAGGGGCCATAGGTACAGAAGAAAGATGAATAATGTAGTAAAAGTTCACAGTTCGATGAGAAAAACCTTCTAAAAACAGTTCTTGGTATCAGAATCTAATACAAACAAGCATGCTTTGCTTGATTCTCTAGAAACATCTTCCTCCATATCTAATGAAATGTTTGGATAACATAAAGAAAGAAGGTAATCTTGGGATTTTCTAATTCCACTTTACAAGTTAATCAACCACATATACTCTAGTTCTTTCCACTATCAACTATATTTTCTAAAAGGTAAAATATTCAACATCTGCTCCACAGAAGCTAAACCAACACAAAATGCAGAACAAGCTGGTACTCTAAGGATAAGGATTTACATGGTTATCATCTTTGATTCTCCAGAGAATTTCACTGTGCACAATTCTTCCTGAAATAAGCGATGTAGTTAAATAATGCTCCATTTATTTCTAGAAGTAAATGGGCAACCCTGGAAGTCTTTGTTATATATATTTTTTTAAAAAGAGCCTGCTGTTGTATAACTATATTTCTGATTTGACAGCTACAATTATAATCATTCAGGCATCTATTTCCCACAAACTCTCCACAGCCATAACCTTTAGTGATTAATTATAAAGCTCCAGGAGCAATAGTACACAGACTAATTTCCTAAAACAATAAAAGACAGAATTTCTCATTTGGAGCTAAATGAAACACGAACAGGTTGTTATTCATGGTGAAATCTTGATGCAGAGTCATGGTGCAGCCATTATAGAAGCTATTAAACAAAACTTCGAATCAAAGAAACTATAGGTCTGTCTTCAAAGAGAAAGTACTGTTCTTGCCTAAGAATATTCTGTTTGCTTTTTCTTTTTAAGCCTAATGTTAACTCCATTTTCATCCTATATTGCCTCTGCTGATACAGAATCATCCAAAAATATAAATTTAAGTAAAACATGAGATGTAAAAACCCCAGAAGGAAAATTTATTTGCACACACATGCGAACATGTCAATTAAATACAGATTTTCTGTATTTTTAAGTCAGTGTCCTGTTTATTCAAGATGTGGTCAATAGATTTGGAAATTTCCTTAAGTCATGGAGTAAGTGCTCTTTAACTACCCTTCTTGATTTTTTTGTGAAGAGCAAAATGCACAATGGTCGATTCTCATATCTTATGGAAAAATGCTACATTATTACACATTCTAATGTTAAGTTCAAGTGTGAAAAATATAATGTTTGAATCCATATTTTGATAAAACCAATCGCAAATAAAAGCCAAGACTTTCACAATTAAAGGGTAAGAGTCAAAGAGTCAATGAGTAATAAGGGGTTGGAATAAGAATTTACAAATAATATGCCAAGAAAATGAAATATCATCCCTTTAAAAATGACAAATAGGAAAATATATTAATACCAACAGCAAAATTTTAATTGAATATTTGATATCTTTTTATAGCTGTCATACTTTGACTTCTAGGGATTTAGCAACTAATAAGAATGATGAAATTGAACAGCAATGCTGCCACAATATGGCATTTAAATTAGACCATATTGAAAGTTCACAACACAATAAAATGATAAATGTCTGAGATGATGGATATGCTAATTACTCAGATCTGATCGCTATACATTATGTGTATCAAAACATCACTATGCATCCCATAAATATATATAATTATTTGTGTCAATTTAAACTGACTAAATAAATAAGAACAAAAGCATGCTTCTTTTGAACTTAAAAAAAGTTTGGTGTTTTTTAAGTTTCTGGTTACATAGATTATTGTGAGGATGGTTTATAATAGCCAAAAATTGTCCTCTCAGATAAAATGTTCATATGACCACAAATATATGGAATGATGAGACATCATTTATTTATATTTCAAATTGTGCCTTACAAACGCTGCTTATGATAGAGGGATAGAAAATATTCACTCAACTTTATTTCTGAGCTGGAACCTAAGCCATTGAAGTTATACATAAAAATGATAGGCAATTCTAATTCATATTTAGAATTTATTTGGAATATTTGTGGATCTAGAATGACTTTTAAGGCTTGATTACTTGAACACAGTTTCATAACTCCAAGTGAAACATTTGTTTCCTCACTTAATTGAAGAGAAAGAAGATAATATCAACAATACCTATCAGAGTTAGAGTTAAAATAGTAATGCCCAGATTAGACCTGGAGGTCAGTTCAGGTCTGACCTGAGGTCTGGTATATATCTCGTAAACAGAACTTTAGTCAGGCCAAATTAAGGACAATCTTATTTATCAGCTGTAGCTCTATCTCTAGAGTTATTGATTGAGATTCAATATCAAGGAAAAATATCCATTATGTAGTTTAGACTATACTAGAAAAGCAATTAAAATGGAGGAATAATGTTACCACAGAAATATCATGGGACTATGAATCAGTATCTCCTTCATTACCTAGCTGTGTGACAACAAGCCTATTTCTCATCCTTCAAGCATCATTTGTAGTATGAAGGCTTTGGATTTAACTATCTCAAGTTACTTAGAACTCTAAAATTTGATTTTGGAAATATTTGTCAATAAGATTGTAAACAATAGGAGCTTTATAGCTAACCTAAGAATGTAATTAATCAAAACTTTTTAGTCATCAAACATAAAATTTCCTCAAGCCATATTCTCAACTCTTATTCAACTCCTAAAGAAGGCCTGAGACCTCTGAGAACCACTATTTGTAACCAACTGTCAGGGGAAAAGTACAGGTTGTTTAACAATTCATTCAAAGCCATCCATTTTAGGATTTTCACTTTCATATCCTTCAAACACTGGTTTAAATGCTACAGCATACACTCGATTCCCTTTTTGACTTTATTAGAAGAAATTTCTTCTTCTTTCTTTATATTCTCAAAAGAATTGGTTTCTCTTCTTGCTTTTATCACATTCCATCTCAGACTGCAGTCATTTATATATTGATTAATTTTTTATCTCCTTTCCTACCTACATAATAAGCTTTTTTATTTATTTTTTTAATTTATTTCACCATATTATGGAGGTACAAATATTGTTAGGGTTACAAACATTGCCCCTGTATCCCTTCCCTCCCCCCATTGTATCCAATCCCCTGGTGGTGTGCATCACACATGTTATGGAAGCATATACCCCTTTTCTCCTCCTTCCTCCCGCCTGCCCACCACCTGATAAAAAGTTTTTTTTTAATTTTTTTTTGACATTTTGGTTACATTGTATATCTTTGCCTCTCCCCTAGAAGGGTTAGAGTTATGCCCTTCCCCTCCAAAATACTTGCCACCTCCCTAAGATTGGGACCCCCCCCAATCCCTGGTGAGCATTGTCACCATTTGAAAACCATAGTTTTAATCAGTCATTGCCAATTTGATGGCGAGTAGACGTAGAGCCCATTTTCCATGTCTTGTGTCGCCTCAATTTGGATAACGGGCTTGAGCTTAATCCAGGATAGCATAAACGGTGCTAGCTCACCGTCATTTCTTAGGATTGAGTAATATTCCATTGTGAGGATATACCACATTTTAATTATCCACTCATGAATTGATGGGCTCTTGGGTTGTTTCCATGACCGTGTAATAGTGAATTGTGCTGCTATAAACATTCAGGTACAGATGTCTTTATAATAGAATGTCTTATGCTCTTTTGGGTAGATGCCCAATCGAGATAGATAACAGACTTAAACTTAAGGCATGAAACCTTAAGAATCCTAGAAGAAGATGTAGGGAAAACCCCATCATAAGCTTTTGAAATCTTGTGTTTTCCTGCAATCTACCGATGTTTATATTCTCTCCTCAGAGTACCAAAATATTGTGTTTTTCACTGTTGGAATATTGTGGATGATTAATAAATATGAAAATAGAACTTTGTTGAGAATCATATTAAACAATTACTCTAATCTTTCATGGAATGGCTAAAAAATGGTCACTAGCCACAATGCTCATTTTATTCACACACTTGCCCCTTATGGAATGTCTATTATTTGCTAGTCACTTCTATATGTACCACTGGAATTATGTGTAACAAAGCTGAAAATAGCTGTATCATAATCTAATGCTCACTTCTCTGTCACCATTTAAACAATGAAAACATTCAATGTGTATTTCTCATGATACTTCACAACTCAATTATTATTATCAAATTGACTGACTTTTCTTTACTTGATTAGATCCGGTACCTACCTTGTAAATAGTGTCAGCAGTTTTCTAAGATCAAGCTTTTTTAAAAGTTAAATATATAATTTCCCAGTTCTACTTGAGTGATAAACATTCTGGAAGAACATGCCCATAACTAGTAATCAGACCCTAAATGTTGTTAACTGCAATCTATCTTGTCAAGATTATCTATTTCCTTGCCTTCTTGGAAGGCACAAAAGTAGATGAAAGTCGAAAAAAGAAAAATCAAGCCCAGTCTTTGATTTCAGTTTAAATCCTGAGATAGGAGACCCAGAGTGCATCAAAAACATACTAGTCCCTAGATGACAAAATAAATTAATATCTATAATTCTTTAAAAAAATTTTCACTTATGAATGTTCACTTGTGAAACTGTAGTTTATTATTTTCCATTAAAGCAGGGATTTCATTTATCCAGACTTTGAAAAACCTCAGGTACTTCATTTAAATCTACATAACAACAGTAATTATAATCATACTATTTCAAATGTGCTTCCCTTCATTACATTAAAATAAGGATAATTAGATTAGAATCTCTGCATGGTCAAGGATAGTGACTACTGTCACTCTACTTCTATAGCACCAAGTATAACATCATACACAGATGGTAACCTAATACTTGCTTTTATCACAATAATGCATATCTGGATTTAGTTCAGGTTATATCTAGCCAGAAAAATTATTAAATATTTAGCGAGTTAGAAATTAGGCCACCAGTATATATCTCAAAATGTTTTATGATGTATTTGTATAAAGGAGAAATAGAAATTTTGTAGAAAGTCTTTTTCTGAAACTGGTATCCCTGAGACAAACATGACAGAAACTGCTGCATGAGTTCTCACTAATTTTTATCTATATAAAACATTCCTTTATAACAATATTGAATTATAAAAGGCTTCTGGTTGAATATGAGTCATTTCTAAGACACTTTAAGATTTGATAGCCAGGGGCTGGATGTGGTTGCTCACGCCTGTAATCCTAACACTCTGGGAAGCCAAGGTGGAAAGGTCACTTGAGGTCAGGAGTTTGAGACCAGCCTGAGCAAGAGCAAAAAATAGAACAAAATTAGCTAGGCATGGGGCATGTGCCTGTAGTCCCAGGTACTTGTGAGGCTTAGGCAGCAGGATCACTTGAGCCCAGGAGTTTGAGGTTTCTGTGAGCTACGCTGATGCCACAACACTCTAGCCCAGGTGACAGAGCAAGACTCTGATTTGAAAGGCATTATGAGTAAAGATTAGAAAATTAATCATCAGTTTTCTCACTTTATCCTCATTTTAACATTTTTTTTTTTATTCCAGGGGATTGATAAAGTCAAATTCCCATTACCATACAGCATTGTAGAGGAGGTAGCGTGTGGAAGGAGCAAACACTTTGGACTTAACCAGACACAAGATTGAAACTTAGGTCTGCAGTTTACTAGCTTTGTGATTATGAACCAAGATGAACCACCCTGGGCCTCTGTTTCCTGATCTGTAAAATGAGAGTTTTGGAAGATTACTTTTCTCAGGATTTTGATAAAAATGAAATGAATTCATAATGAGAGGTACTTAGTACACAGTAACTGGCAACTATTCTTACTGCCATTATTATTCTTTGCTTAGTGTTAATTTTAATCTTATCTATGGGTTGCTTCCAGTTCCTGTAAATCCAGTAAATATGCATTTTCCATTGATTCCTCAGTAAATTGTACCCAGGCTATATAGAAAGAAAGTACCACTGTGAACACTGGTTGAAAAGTAATTCTCACTCTATAACTCAACATGAACACTGTAATTTTAGATGACAATATCTACACTGTATTAAAGTCAGAGTAAATCTCATAAAAATTTGATTCGATCATTTCCCTCTTTAATTCCCCTTCCTGCAAAATAAAACCGTACCATGCTTAAACTTCTAGAAACCTAGAAGAGATGTAAGGCAGCTGCCAATCTACTTATCACATTATATTGACTTTAACTGCTGAGTTAGTTTGGAAACCTGTGGCTCCTAAAACTATCTTTAATTGCCCCTTACTTTTCTGCACTTAAAGCAAATCATATTTATTTATCCATCCATCCATTCATGTAAGTTGATAGTTATAATCCTATCTACTTCCAAAAGAGATTTGAAGGGTCTTATAATCAAGGCCAAGGCACAATTATCATGGGTTTAAAAAAATAAAGTAGTAGATAGGAGAGAAAATTCCACTTCACAGCCATCTTTCCTTTTTGGCCTGCTCCTTGTTCTACCTTTTTTCTTTAGCTCTTGTTGATAATGCCTGGAGTCTGCCAGCACGTTCAATTTGCTAAGGTGGTCGTACTTCTGCTGAAAACACTGAAGCCCAGCTAAACTGGATTCTCAGCATTGCCTTTCAGTGGTAAGCTATTTAGAGAAGGATAGAGTAAAAATCCTGGGATGAAGCTGGAATGGATCAGCCTTTGGCAGGCAGAGAGTACATCTAACATTATAAGAATTAGAATTTAATTCCATTGCAATAAAATAATGAAGGTATCCAAATGCTTCCAAAATGAGATTCTGACCTGTAATGGTTTTCTAATTTCCATGTACATGTTAGCAATAGTGCTAGGCATCCTTCTTGAGTAACTACTTATAGTCAAAGTATACACATTATTCTCACACCCTCATCCCTCTTCTCTCCCACTACACAAGAAAACAGTAAGATTCACCTGCCTGGGATTCCCAAAGACACTTACCCGTGTTAGAATTAAGATCATCAGGCTCTGATTCAGTCCCATTTTGGCTTCCATTTCCCTGAAGAGTATTCATAGCCATAAGCTTCATCTTCTGCAACTTCATTGCCTCAGCCATTGCTGCAGCTGTTATACCTAAAACAAGAACCAAAACAAAGATAGTAAAATGCAAATAGTTTTAAACATCCCAAGACTCTTGATAATGTACTCTGGTGTCTGCTAAGAACTATGGACTGTTATTTTAGATAGAACTGACTATGTAGTAAATTCCTTCTAAAACAACATTGTCAGAGGAAGCACTCTGACATGCTAGAAGGAATCCCTTTCAAGAGCATATACTAGTTGGCACTTCTGCTAAAGGATGGGTTGCCTACACTATGATAGTCAGCTTAGATGGGAGGGTTAGAAGGAGAAAATGACTTCAGGTAGTTTCAACATTTTATACATCGAGGGACGAAATCCAAACATGTTATGCCATCTCTATGGCCAGCCCTGTAGTATAATTATATTCTTTATATTAATATAAAGCAGCTAAAAATTTTTCTGCATAATGGTATAAAGAGGTAGGGAGGAAATGGCTGTAGAGAAAAAGTGAATGTGTAAGTTTGAAATTCTTTCTCCTAAGAAATCTTTATAAGGCAGCACCACAAAGACATATAGTGAAACAGATACTAAAAATAACCGACCAATCCATGCTCCAACAATGCCCTTCAAAAAGTTTAGTGAATTCAACTTAATTATTTTTAGATAATATCCAAATCCCTAACCATCAACTGGTGGACTGCAGCCATGGGCCAAAACGTAAAAGAAAACTATGACAGATTTTAAAATAGCACTTCAGAATTCATCAAAATTCAATCTACCATGCAAAAGTAATTGAAGGAAAAGAAGAAAGATATTGGTTATTTAAAAAATAAAACATAATTACCATCAGAAAATCCTGATTCTAAGACGTAGGGTGAATCCTTATCAAAGCTGTAAGGGTAAGTATGTATAGCCTAGACTATCTAACTGTGTATGCTTTGTAGCATAGCTAAGGTTCTATTTTGCCACTCTATACTCTTTACAATGCATGGAAAACTTATAATGAAGCAAACTTTTCATGACAATGGATTGTCTCTAAATCATGGCAAAGAAAAGATCTGAAACAAAATTGCTTTAGTCTCTAAACTGATGACATATACATTTTCACATTATCTAGATGGTCTGAGATATTTTCTTGTCATATCTAATTTAGCTTTGCTTATTTCCAATCCCCTAAATGATTTGTCTAGCCCCAATGGTAAGTCTGGGCAGAAAATATGATGGCAATAATTTAAACATAGGGACTCTATTTAGGACTGCCAGGGCTGAGTACCACATAACCAAAATTGTATCAGTAAAAGTTTATTGAATTTTCATTGGCTCCTCAGAACTGGATCCTGACTACGACAATTATTGGTGATCAATAGCTATTTCATTATTTATAGCATAAATAATGGATTTCTGTGAACAATATAGATATGTCTTCTAACTGTGAAAACTAAGGTTGATTAATATCAAACCATCTTATAAAAGAAAAATTCCAGGTACCATGTGTTTCATACAATGACACTAAGAGAATGAATGAGCAAGATTCCACACATATTTTTAATTTATAGAAAATATGGTAAGTTCCAATATTTATGTATTCTTCTAAGAAAATGCTATCCATATGATATCCATATGATATCACTGAAGAAAAAGTCAGTGAGAAAATTTAGAAAATAAAGTTAAGGTGGAAGAGAAGAATATGGCTGACCAGAGATATAGGCTGCCAGATCATCTCAAAAAGAAGGAAAAGTTTTAGATTAAAGAAAAAAAAAGATATATATCAAGTATAATTCTGAGAGAAAAGTGCCAGAACCTACCAGAAATTACACAGGAAGGAGTTTCAGAGCAGAGCAAGACAGAGCAAGATATCAGCAGAGATCAACTCCCAAGAGGCTTAGAGCATACAGAAAAGGAAAGGTGGGAATTTTGTTTCACTTTCCCTCCGACCTCTGGAAGTCAGCGGGCTCCCCATTGGCTCAAGAGCCTTTTTACCCTCATCAGCCCAAGGCTTCTGCTGCTAGTGAAATGGGAGCTTATTGAGGACAAAGCACCAAGCTGCCAGCCCCCTTGAGGTCCCTTCCCATCACCACATACCCAAGCTGAGAAGGAAGATACAATATTGCTTCTCTACCCACTCTGCACCTGTGTCCTTCCCTGGGATCTTCAGACTCTTCATGTGTTTTTGTTAATTTGTTCTTTATTTTTTATCCTATTTTTTTCAAATATATATGTATATTTTTCAGAATATTACAGGGGTAGAAATATTTAGGTTTCAAGTATTGCCTTTACCCCATTCAAATCAGAGCTACAAGCTTGTCCATCCCCCAGACACTGCTCAACCCACACATTAGGTACGAATATACATATCCCCTCTGCCTCCCTTGACCTGTCTGACACCCAATGAAAGTAACTACCATATATGCACATAAGTGTTGATCAATTAATAACAATTTGATAGTGAGTACATGTGGTGCTTGTTTTTCCATTCTTGGGATACTTCACTTAGTAGAATGGGCTCCAGCTCCATCCAAGTTAATGTAAGAGGTCCTACATCACCATTGTTTTGTGGCTGAATAGTACTACATGGTATACATATACTACATTTTATTAATGCACTCATGTATTAATGGGCACTTGGGTTGTTTTCACATCTTTGCAACTATGAATTGTGCTGCTATAAACATTAAAGTGCAGAAGTTTTTTTATAGAATGTCTTTTTGTCCTCTGGGTAAATACACAATAGTGGAATTGCTGGATAAAAGAGTAGGTCTACATTTAGCTCTGGGAGATATCTCCATATTACTTTCCTAGAGTTTGTACTAGTTTGCAGTCCCAGACAGCAGTGTATGAGTGTTTCAATCTCTCTACATGCATGCCAACATTTGTTGTTTTGTGACTTTTTGATAAATGCCATTCTCACTGGAGTTAAGTGATATCTCATTATGGTTATGATTTGCATTTCCCTGATGATTAAAGATGTTGAGCATTTTTTCATATGTTTCCTGGTCATTAGTCTGTCTTCTTCTGAAAAGTTTCTATTCATGTCCTGTCACCAATTTTTAATGGGGTTGTTTGATTTATTCTTGCTGATTTTCCTGAGTTCTATATAGATTCTAGTTATCAGCCCTTTATTGGACATGTAGCATGTAAATATATTATCCCTTTCTATAGGTTGTCTGGTTGCTCTAGTGATACTTTCCTCAGTTGTGCAGAAAGTTTTTAATTTGATCAGGTCCCTTTTACTTATTTTTATTGTTTCTGTGATTGCCTTTGGGGTCTTCATCATAAATTCTTTACCTAGGCCAATGTCTGTAAGTGTTTTTCCAAGATTTTCTTCTGGAATTCTTATAGTTTCATGCCTTAGGTTTAAGTCTGTTATCCACCATGAGTTGACTTTAGTGAGAGTTGAGAGGTGTGGATCCTGTTTCAGTCTTATACATGTGGCTATCCAGTTTTCCCAGCACCATTTATTGAATAAGGATTCTTTTCCCCAGTGTATACTTTTGTATGCTTTTTCAAAGATTAGCTAGCTATATGAGGATGGTTTTATATCTGGGTTTTCAGTTCTGTTCCATTGGTCTATGTCTCTGTTCTTGTGCCAGTACCATGCTTTTTTGCTTACTATATAGCCTGTACTATAGCCTAATGTCTGGGAAAGTGATACCTCCCAATTTTTTCTTTGGGCTTAAGTTTGCTTTGACTATATAGGGTTATCTCTGGTTCAATTTGAAGAGTAGAATTATTTTTTCTAGATCTGCAAAAAATGAGTTGATATTTTAATAGGGATTCCTTTGATCACGTTGGGTAGTATAGACATTTTAATAATGTTGATTTGGCCAATCCAGGTATGGATTTCCATCTTTTTAAGTCCTCTGCTATTTCTTTCTTCAGTGTTTCATAGTTTTCCCTGTAGAAGTCCCTCACCTCATTGTGAAATGTATTCCCAAGTATTTTATTTTCTTTCTTGCTATTGTGAAGGGTATTGAGTCATTGATTTGCTTCTCAGTTTGACTAATGTTCTCATATATGAATGCTACTGATTTGTGCACATTGATTTTGCCATCTGAGCCTTTGCTGAATTTGTACATCAATTCCAGTAGTCTCATGGCAGAATCTTTGTGGTTTTCTAGATATAAGATCATATCATCAACAAGAAGCAATGGTTTCACCTGTTCTGTCCCAGTTTGGATGCCCTTGATTTCCTTCTCTTGTCTGATTGCTCTGGCTAGGACTTCTAGCACTATGTTGAATAGAAGGGGTGATAGAGGGCAACCTTGTCTGGTTCCAGTTTTAAGCAGGAATTCTTTCAAATTTTCCTGTTCAGTAGGATGTTTGCTGTGGGTTTGTCATATGTGACATTTTTCAATTTGAGGTAGGTCCTGTCTATGCCTATTTTGTTAAGCATGCTTATCATAAAAGGGTACTGAATTTTGATGAATGCTTTTTCTGCATCTGTTGAGAGGGTCATATGGTCTTTGTTTTTACTTGTATTTATGCGGTGAATTACATTTATAGATTTGTATATGTTAAACCATCCCTGCATTTCTGGAATGAACCCCACTTGGTCATGATGAATTACTTTTTTGATAAGCACCTGAATTTGGATTGCTAGGATTTTACTCAGAATTACTGCCTCTATATTTATAAGGGACATTGGTCTACAGTTTTCTTTTTGTTGTTGTTGTGTCCTTTCCTGGTCTTGGTATTAGGTTCCTGTTGGCTTCATAAAATATGTTGGGGGAATATCTTCCTCCTTGATGTTGTAGAACAATTTATGGAGCATAGGCACCATTTCTCCTTTATAGGTCTTGTAAAATTTCGGTGTGAATCCATCTGGTCCAGGACTTTGCTTTAGGAAGTTAATTTTATTGCTGCTTCAATTTTGGTACTTGATATAGGTCAGTTCAGGAATTCTATTTCTTTCTGATTGAGCCTAGGGAGGCTTTGTGTTTCTAATCATTTGTCCATTTCCTTCACATTTTCATGTTTATGTGTATAGTGACTTTTATAATATTTATAGATGGCATTTTCTATTTATGTGGTATCAGAAGTAATTTCTCATTTTTCATTCCTGATTGAGCTTTTTAGAGTCATTTCTTTTCTGCTTCTGGTTAATCTAAGAATAGGTATGTCAATTTTGTTTATTTTTTTCAAAGAACCAACTTTTTTTTTATAAATCTCTTGTATAGTTTTTTTTTCTATCAATTTCATTTAGCTCTGCTCTGTTCTTGGTTATTTCTTTTATTCTGGTTTGTTTTAGTATTGGTTTGCTCATCCTTTTCCAGTTCTTTGAGAAAATTCATTAGATTCTTTATTTATGATATTTCTTTCATTTGGATGTAGGCATGTATAGATATAAATTTTCCTCTCAGGACTGCTTTAGCTGTGTCTCACAGATTTTGATAACTTCTGTCTCCTTTATCATTTAGTTCAAAGAATCTTTTGTATTTCCATATTAATTTCCTCCTTAACCCAATAATCGTTCAGCAGGAAGTTGTTTAGTTTCTATTACTTTGTTTAGAGATGAGTGTTTCTGTTGGAGTTGATTTCTAATTTTATTCCACTGTGGTCTGAGAATATTCATGGTATAATTTCTATATTTTTTAATTTGCTGATACATGTTCTGTGGCCTAAGATATGCTCAATCTTAGAGAATGCCCCATCTCAGACAAGCAAACAATGAGGGAATTCATCAAGACAAGGCCCCCCAGGAAGTACTCAGAACAGTCTCCACATAGATCAGCACAATAGACACTCACCAGTGTAATGTCAACCAAAAGCTAAAGGTCAAAGTTTAGATACCACAATGGCTGAAAAGGAAAATCACAGCAATAAAGTTCTACTCAACAGGATGAACATAGATCCACCCCTTTTATTAGTTCTTTCAATAAATGTGAAATGGCTGGAACTTCCCACTAAAGAGACATATGCTGTCCAAATGGGTAAATTACACAAGCCAAGTATCTGCTGTTTTCAGGAAATACACGTAACTCACAAGAGATTTTCAGACTCAAGGTGAAGAGATGGAAGACAGTATTCCATGAAAATGGAAACTATAAGATAAGTGGTGTACCATTTCTTATTTCAGATAACAGTCTTCAACAAAAGTAATGAATGACAAAGATTGTCATTATATAATGGTTAAGGGTACAATTCAACAAGAAGACATAACATCTCTAAATATTTATGCACCTAACTCAGGTACACCTAGATTCATAAAACAAATCATACTTGATCTAAACAAAATGATAAACATCAGCACCATAATAGCTGGAGAATTCAATACACCTCTGACAGAACAGGACAGATCTTCCAAACAGAAAATAAACAAAGAAACAATGGACATAAACAGAATTCTAGAACAAATGGACCTGACAGATGTTTACAGAACATTCTACCCAAAACTACCGAGTATACATTTTTCTCATCAGCACCTCAGCTTTTGTCTCACTTATAACCACATAAATATTTTACGACTCCGGCCCAGTATGTAGGAGTCACAGGAGCTGATGGGTCCTGGGGGATCAGTGTGACCCCAAAGCTTGGACATTCCAAGTGGGCTGCCTTCCAGAGAAAGGGACAGATATAACCAAATTTTAACTGTCCTTCATTCAGATTACTTTCCTCCCCTACTCTGCCCCTCCCTGCTTCTCCCAAGAGGTATGATTGAGCCAAGACTCTCAGAGGCAACTGTTTACTCTATGTTGGTGCACCCAACCCATCAAGACTTCCACAAAATGAGGGGATCACATCTTTCCTCTTAATGACCTGTAGCAGACCATGCTTGGTCTGTGAGCTCCCTTCCCTCTAACCGTCTCAGATACTACTTGCATGGCTGCTTCTGCAACATAGGGGAAACCACAAATTAAAGAAACAACAAAGCTGCTAGAGAACTCCACAGGCAACCTAGGACCAGCACACTTCTCCCTTGCATGATCAGGGATTGAACTTGGGGGACCTGGAGACAGGCCCACAGTCCAGATCCCATATTCTCAGGACTGGACCATGTTGATAGGGAGAACGAAGGGGAGAGTTGTGAACTAACCTTTGGAGGTGAGGGAACTGATGTGGGTACAACTGAGAAGAGAATGCAGTGTGGGTCCTGCTCACAGCACACTCATGGAGCGCCCTTCTCCCTGAAGGAAAGCCATACCTTTGGCCCAGGACAAGATCCTAGATAGGGAAGCTTCTAGCTCACAGAGCCATTGCTGGTGAGGTCAGCTAATTTGAGCTCCTGGTGCAGCCAGATGCCAGAAGGAGACCATGGTGTGGGACAGGGAGAAAAGCAAAATCCACTACTTATAGCAAGATTGTGACAGCTCAGACACCTCTGCCCCCACATGGATAATTTTGGACTGTATGAGTTTGCTTTAGCCCCTCCCTCATGCTTTCTCCAGTGACCTGGGAGCAGACCCTTTACCTCTGCCCAGACAGCTCTCTTACTGGACTTTGTAGAGCCTGAAGGCAGGATTTGCCACCTAAGCCCTACTCAGCCTAAGTACTACACACACCTTTGCTGTGGCAGATAATAAGGACTCACCTGGAAGCTCCAGGGACCCACCTACTACCTGGGGCACTGGAGTGCTTCTCCTGAGGGACTAGAGCAGGTCATAGTTTAAAAAAAATGAACTAAAATAACAAGAACATAAAAAGAAAACAAAAACAGAAAAACAGCAACCAACTTATACAGCTCTTTACAGCATTGACTGAATCATGCAAGGCATAGCTGATTCTTACCCACCAGCACCACCTGCTATCACAGGGATTAAACTGGACACCCCAATATAATTCACACTGTTAAAAAGATGACAGAGCTAGAGAAAGACAAAGGATTTCACTGACCTCCATCTTATTTCATCAACATAAGGCAGGGAGTCTGCTCACACTCATAGCACCACACCACTACACCCTATGAAGAACTAGCAACTGAGAAAACCACGACACTAAGGATGTCAATAACCAAGGCATCCATCCAGAACCTACACCCTGTCAAAGCACACACAAGCAAAGCCAAAATTTCTTACCCAGCATACACTACACACACATACTTAAGGAGGGGGGTAAAGTCCCATATAAACAAAAGAAAATCTGATACCAAGAAGCAACAGCTGCTCCAGATGAGAGGGAATCAGCACAATTACTCTGGAAGAATGAAAAATCAGAGAGAAACACCCCCAAAGAGGCATATAAGCTCTGTATCAATGGATCCCAACTAAAATGAAAATACTGAAATGACAGATAAAGAATTAAAAACATGGATTGTAAGGAAGATCCATTAAATCCAAAAGAATATGGAAAACGAACTCAAACAAACCAGAAAAATAATTCAGCAAATGAATGAAACATTTACTAAACAGATAGGTATATTTAGAAAAAGAAGTAGAATTTCTGGAAATGACAAATTTTGTTTATAGAAATAAAAAACTCAGGGGATAGCTTTAAGAATAGACTAGACCAGGCAGAAGAAAGAATTTCAGAGCTTGAGGACACTCTTTAGAATTAACCCAGTTAGCCAAAAATAAAGAAAAAAGACTCAAGAGGAATTAACAAACAATATGAGTAATAAGGGATTATGTAAAACAGCCAAATATAAGAATAATAGACACCCCTGAGGGTGAAGAAAAAGAGCAAGAGCTAGAAAACCTATGTTAGGGAATGATTGAGCACAACTTCCCTGGTCTTGCTAGAGATTTAGACATCCAGATACAAGAAGCTTAACAAACAACTTAGACATACATTACACAAAGGCAATCACCAAGACTTATAGTAATCAGACTTTCCAAAGTCAACTCTAATGAGGAACTATTGTGAGCCATTAGGCAAAACATCAAGTAAGTTACAAAGGAAAATCCTAACTGCATACTTCTCAGCAGAGTCCTAAAAAGCCACAAGGAATTGGGTCTCTATTTCTGGTATTTTTAAACAGAACAACTGCCAGCCTAGAACATTTTATCATACAAAACTAAGTTTCATATATGAATGAGAAAAAAAAAATAGTTTTCCAGATAAGGGAATTTTTCATGATAAGAGCAGCACTGAAGAAAATAATTAAAAATTCATTATACAAAGATCAGAACAATCAACACTCACCAGTGTAAAATCACCCAAAAGCTAAAGCACTCAATTCATATAAAACAACAGTGTGAGAGGGAAAACAAAGCATTAAGCTACTACTCAACATAATGAACAAAACAACATCCAACATATCAATTCTATAAATCAGCATTAACAGTATTGATGCCCCACTCAAGGCATAGGCTGGACGAATGAATAAAAAAAATACAACCTCAGTATCTGCTGTTTCCATGAAATACATCTAACCCACAAGGACACATATAGACACAAGATAAAGTAATGTAAAATAATATTCCATGCAAATGGAAACCAAAGGAGAGGAGGTGTAGCCATTCTCATATCACATAAAATTGACTTTAAATAAACAGTGATAAAGAAAAGATGGTCATTTTATAGTGGTAACAAGAACAATTTAATAATAAGAGATAACAATTCTAAATATATATGCAACTAACACAAAAGCTCCCACATCCATAAAATTATATTAGATCTAAGCAAAGAGATAAATAGCAGTATCATAATTACTGAGGAATTCAAAACCCACCAACAGAGCTAGACAGATCATCAAAGCAGAAAAGAAATAAAGAAACACTGGACTTTAATTGGACTCAAGAACAAATGGGACTAACAGACATTTACAGAACATTCTACCCAAAAACTAGTGAATATACATTCTTTTCATCAGTATATGGAACATTCCCCAAGATTGATCATATCTTAGGCCACAAAAAATGCCTCAACAAATTCAAAAAATAGAAGCAATATAATATTTTATCTCAGACCAGAGTGAAATAAAACTAGAAATTAATTCCAAGAAAAAAACTAAAAAATACAAAAAGTGATGGAAATTAAAAAAAAAAACAACTGCTTCTTTACAATTATTGGGTCAATAATTAAATTAAGGTGGAAATCAAAACATTCTTTGAACTGAATGACAAATGGGACCCAAGTTACTAAAATCTATGGGATTCAGCAAAAGAAGTCTTAAGGGGAAAATTTATAGCCTTAAGTGTCCAAACAAAAAGACAGAAAGAGCACAAATTAACAATTAATAGCACATGTGAAGGAACTAGAAAATAAAGGGCAAACCAAATGCAAAGCCAGCAGAAGAAAAAAAAAAAATCACTAAGGTCACAGCAAAATATAATGAAATCAAAAGCAAAAAAATTACACAGAAGATTTATTTTTTTGAGACAGAGTCTCACTCTTTTGCCCAGGCTAGAGTGCCATGGCATCAGCCTAGCTCACAGCAACCTCAGCCTTTTGGGCTCAAGCAACTCTCCTGCCTCAGCTTCCCGAGTAGCTGGGACTACAGGCATGCACCACCATGCTCAGCTAAATTTTTCTATATATTTTTGTAGTTGGCCAATTAATTTCTTTCTATTTATAGTAGAGATGGGGTCTCACTCTTGCTCAGGCTGGTTTCAAACTCCTGACCTAGAGCGATCCACCCGCCTTGGCCTCCCAGAGTGCTACAATTGCAGGCGTGAGCCACTGCACCCGGCCTACACAGATTAATGAAACAAAAAGTTGGTTCTTTGCCTCACCTAGGCGAGGACTATAGACATGCCCAAATCTCAGGGTTTTTTTAATTACATAGAACTTGGAGTTTGAAATTTTTTATACCTCCTATTATTTTTAATGCTATTCATTAAATAAAGTGCAACCAAAAAGTAAAAGAAGAAAAAAATTGGTTCTTTGAAAAGATAAACACAATTGATAGACCTCTTGCTAGATTAACCAAGAATAGAAGATAAAGGACTTAAATAAGTGCAATCAGAAATGATAAAGGAGATATTACTTCTGATCCCACAAAAATACAAAATATTATCTGTGAATACTAAGAAAATGTCTATTCACTTAGACTAAAAATATATAGAAAAAATGGACAATTTTTTGTAAACACACAACCTGCCAATATTCAATCAGGAAGAAATAGAATTCCTGAAGAAACCAGTAATGAGCAATGAGATTGAATCAGCAATAAAAACCTCCCAACAACAACAAAAAAAGCCTTGGATGAGATGTATTCACAGATGAATTTTACCAGACATACAAAGAGTTGGTACCCATTCTGCAGAAATTATTTCATAATATTAATAAGGATGGACCACTCCCCAACAAGTTCTATGAAGCCAGTGTCACCTGATTCCAAAGCCAGGAGAGGACACAACAAAAAAAGAAAACTACAGAACAATATCCTTTAGGAATATCGATACAGAAATCCTCAGTCAAATACTGGCAAACCAGATCCAACAGCACATCAAAAAAATAATTCACTATGACCAAGTGGGCTTCATCTGGGGATGAAGCATGATTCAACGTATGTAAATCAATAAATGTGATTCACCACATAAACAAGAGCAAAAACAAAAAGTATATGATCATCTCAGTAGATGCATAAAAAGCATTTGAAAATATCCAGCACCTTTTTATGATAAAAACCCACAACAAAGTAGGCATACAGGGAATGCATTTCAACATTATAAAAACCATATATTACAAACCCACAACTAACATCATACTGAATGGGGAAATGTTTAAAGCATTCCCCCTAAGAACTAGAAAAAACAATGGTGCCCATCATCACCACTACTATTCAACATAGTATTGAAAGTCCTATCCACAACAATCAGGCAATAGAAAGATATAAAGGGTATCCAAATTAGGAATGAAGCAGTCAAACTATCAATTTTTGCTGACAATATAATCTTGTATCTAGAAAACCCCAAAGACTTCACCGAAAGATTCCCAGAATTGATAAATAAATTCAGAAAGGTTTCAGGTTACAAAATCAATGTACACAAAAGACTAGTATTTCTATATATCAATAATAGTCAAGCTGAGAGTCAAATCAAAGACTTAATACCATTCACAATAGCTGCAAAGAAAAAAGAATACCTAAGAATATACTTAACCAAGGAGATCAAAGATCTCCACAAGGATAATGATGAAAGCTTGAGAAAAGAAATTGCAGATGACACAATAAAATGGAAAAATTTATCATGCTCATGGATCAGTAGAATGAAAACTGTCAAAATATCCATATTACCCCAAATGATTTATAGATTTAATGTAATCCCCATTAAAATACAAATGTCATGTTTCACTGATCTAGAAAAAATAAATTCTTCACTTTGTTTGGAATCAGAAAAGGGTCCAAATAGCCAAAGAAATCTAAGCAAACAGAACAAATCTGGAAGCATCATATTACCATCCTTCAAACCATATTACAAGGGTACAGTAATCAAAACAGCATGGTATTGGCACAAAAATAGAGACATAGAGCAATGGAATAGAACACAGAACTCAGATATAGAACCATAATTAGATATCACCTAACCCCAGTGAGATTGCCCTGTATCAAAAAATCCCAAAACCAAAAAGGCTGGCAATGATGTGGAGAGACAGGGACACTCTTACGCTGCCGGTGGGACCACAAATTAATGCAACCTTTGTGGAAAAGAATTTAGAGATACCTCAAAGAGCTAAAAATAGAAATACCTTTTGATCCAGCAATAGCATTATTAGGCATCTACCCAAAAGAGCATAAGACATTCTATTATAAAGACATCTACACCCAAATGTTTATGGCAGCACAATTAATTATTGCAAGGACATGGAAACAACCCAAGTGCCTGTCAATTCATGAATGGATTACTAAAATTTGGTATATGTTTACAATGGAATATTACTCAATTCTAAGAAATGACAGTGATTTGGCACCACTTATATTATCCTGGATTAAGCTTAAGCCCATTATCCAAAGTGAGGTGACACAAGGTCAGAAAAATGGGCTCCACACATATTCACCATCAAATTCATACTGACCGATGAACACTATGGTGCTCAAATGGTGGTAGTACTCACCAGAGATTAAGGGAGTGTGGGGTAGACCCACATCTGAGGGATGTGGTGAGCATTGTGGAGGGGAAGGGCATACCTCTAACCCTTGCTAGGGAGAGGCAAAGATATAAAATGCAATCAAAATGTTTGTGCTTTCATATTATCTTGAAATAAAACAAAAATGTGAAAAAAATGGCATCATCACATGCTAAAGACTCAGTCGTTTGTCTATCAAAATATGTGCCAAATTCTTTCCTGATAAATTATTAGTATAGAATATCGGCCTTAGTCTTTCAAACTGATATTGTACACTAGGAACAGATGGCCTTTAATGATGGCTATTTCATTTTTGATCATTGATACATTTTTGTCATGATGTGGAGAAATCCATATGAAATACTGGAACATTTTTGCAGAATCACTGAACCACTTTCAGGTTTAGACCAATACGCTCACTAGAATATTCCTGTTTCTTAAGTCTATAGAGCTTTCACCTCAATACCATTCCCAGAATAATGAGGAAAAAAAAAAAAAGTTGTGTGAGATCTCAGAAACTTCCAAGCCAGATAAAAGGATTGTACATTTTGCCTCCTTTTTTTCTTACTTGTCCATTAATCATTTGATAGTGGATGCATGATTATACATTCCCTGCTCATAAAGAAGAGAAAAATAAGATGAATTTATTTGCTAATGATACAGATTTACTGGCACAAATGGCAGCAAATTCACTGGGCCACTGGTCCTGCTATCTAAGTATTCACAGAAAGAACAGCTTAACATCAACTATTCTAACACTAAAATCAATATTTTTTGATAAGCACCTTCCAATACTAGCCTGGCATATATTTAATTATGATACCCAGCATATTACCACATTTAGTAACCTAAGAGTAGATTTTTCCACAAGTTGACCTTGGATAGTTTACCAATAAATTACATTGCTTGTAATATGCAATTAGTGTGTATTCTATGAACATACACTTGATGTAGGCCATATAGGTAACTGATAACAACAACAACAAGAAAAAAAAAAAAAACACCTAGATACTACTGACTGATCTTAGACAAAGCAGACAACATACACTGGGGAAAAGAAACCATATCCAATAAATGATGCTGGAAAATTGGACAGCCGCATTCATTAGAATGAAACAAGACCCCTATCTCTCACCATTCACAAAAGTTAATTCAGGATGGATGAAACATGTAGTCCTAAGGCATGAAACCATAAACATTCTAGAGTAAAATGTAAGAAAAACTCTTCTAGATATAGGCCCAGGCAAAGAATTTATGACGAAGACCCCAATGGCAATTATAACAACAAATATAAATAAATGGGACTTGATTAAATTAAAATCCTTCTACACAGCAAAGGCAATAATCAACAGAGCAAATAAAAAACCTACACATGGCAGAAAATATTCATTCACAAGTTATACATCTGATAGAGGACTAATAACCAGAATCTCCAAAATTGCTGCAGCAACAAAATCAATCAATCTCACTGAAAAGTGGACAAAAAGCTTGTACAGAAGCTTTTCAAAAGATAGATAAATGGCCAATAAACGTGTGAAAAAAATGCTCAACATCATTAATCATCAGGGAAGTAAAAATTAAACCACAATGATATATCAGCTTACCAATATTATAATGGCCTTTATTTAAGAAATCCAAAAACAACAGATACTGGCATAGATGCAGAAACACTTAGGCATTGTTGGAGGGACTGAAAATTAGTACAACTTCTATGGAAGAGTATGAAGATTTATCAAAGAACTAAAAGTAAACCTACTATTTGATCCAGCAATCCTACCACTGGATAACTACTCAAAGGAAAAGAAGTCATTTTAATAAAAAGATATCTGCACTTGAATGTTTACTGAAACAGAATTCACAATTTGCAAAGATGTGGAATCAATGCAAGTTCCCATCAATTAATGACTAGATTAACAAACATGGTATGTGTATACCTTGGAATACTCTCCAGACATAGAAATGATGAATTAATGTTTTTACTGTAATTTGGATGGAACCAGAGGCCATTATCCTAAGTAAAGTATCTCAATAATGGAATAACAAATACCACATGTACTCTATAATAAAGTGGAACTAACCAAGGGACACACATGTGCACAGAGGGAAGTAAAAATTATTGGTAATCAAGCAGGGGGGAGGGGCAAGAAATGGAGGGCCAAAAACTTACCTAATGAGTTCAATGATCACTATTTGGGTAATAGGCATACTTAAAGCTCTGACCCAAGCATTACAAAACCTATCCATATAATAAAAATATGTGTACCCCTTAATAATTTGAAATTAAAGAAAATAAAGATAGATGAGGTCACAGGAAAACAATAATATTGAGGCATTCAAGAATTATACCATAGTAGCACTTCAAGAAAACGTAGGGACTTTCTAGTTCAATTTCCTTATTTTTCAAATGAGGAAACTGAGTTTCAGAGTGAACTTTCAACCCTCATTGATTTAGGGGAAGATACGCAGCATAAGTTCATGTATCATTCTGGAACCCAGATATATTTTTTTAAAGTACTTCAAACATGAGTTTACAAAAATCTGTAAAGGATATGATCCTCTTGCCACATATAGTCATGTGCTGTTCGTCATCTTTCTTTCTCCTTACACTTGCTTCAACATTTATAGTCCTAACCTACATCTCACTCTGTATTGCAGTGACTTTAAATATTTCGAACCTTTAAATCCTATTTGTTTAATCTTCAGTACAACATCTAAATATCTATGTCTTCAGATAAAACTACAGTCAAACTTAGGAAAGCACTGGAAAATATGTTATGGTTTACATGAATTTTTCACAGAAATTTAGCATTTTATTCAACTGTTCAGTTAAATTACTATCCTCAGGATGCTTTCAGTGTAACACTGATGGGCTTCAGACTGCAAATCAACCCTGGCCAAAAGTTCCCAAAATGTAGCTCTGGAATAATACATTAAGAGGGCAATACATAAAGCTGATTTGGGAGTTGCTTAGTTAAATTTTACTTGGGAACCAGAGTTTCAGCTTCCACCAGGCAACACAAAAATGGTAAGTTTAATGAGAATAAAAAGATACACCAACAATAGTAAAGTTGAGAACATATCAAAGACTCAATACCTTTCAAAACTGCAACAAAGAAAACTAAATACCTAGAAAAATATTTAAGGAGGTGAAAGACCTCTACAGGGAGAACTATGAAACACTAAGGAAAGAAATAGCAGAGGACATAATCTGACGGTAAAATACACCATGCTGAAGGATTTGTAGAATCAAATTTGTTAAAATGTCTATATTATACAAAGTGATCTACGACTCAATGCAATCTATTAAAATAACAACATCATTTATCAGGGATCTAAAAAATTGGAACCAGAGAAGACCCTGTATAGGAAAAGCAACCTTAAGCAAAAAGAACTAATTGGGAGGCATCAATTTACCAGACTTCAAGCTATACTACAAGGCTATAGTAACCAAAATTGCATTGTACTGGCATAGGAACAGAGACATAAACCTAAGGATCAGAACAGAGAACTCAGGCATAAAACCACCCTCATATTGTCATATAATATTTGACAAAGCAGACAAAAACTTACACTGGGAAAAAGAATGTTTATTCAATCAGTGGTGCTGGGAAAATTGAATAGCCACATGTAGAAGACTGTAATAGGATCCACACCTCTCACTTTTCACAAAAATCAACACATGATGGATAACAGACTTAAACCTAAGGCATGAAAACCATAAAAATTCTAGAAGAAAATATTACAAAAACACTTACAGACATCAGCCTAGGCAAAGAATTTAAGAAGAAGATCCCCAAAGTAATCATAGCAACAAGAAAAATAAATAAATTGGATCTAATCAAATTAAAATCTTCTGCATAGCCAAGGAAACAATCATTAGAGTGAATAAACAGCCTACAGAATGGACAAAAATATTTGCATAATGTACATTGGATAAAGTGCTGATAAGTAGAATCTATAAAGAAGTCAAGCAAATCAACAAGAAAAAATCAAACAATCCTATTAAAAAGTGGGCAAAGGACTTGAACAGAATCTTTCCAAAAGAAGATAGACTAATGCTCAAAAAACACATGAAAAAATGTTCCACATCTCGCATCATCAGGGAAATGAAATCACAACCACAATGAGATATCACTTAACTCCAGTGAGAATGGCATTTATCTAAAAGTCAAAAACAACAAATGTCGGCATGGATGCAGAGAGATAGAAACATTAATACACAGCTGGTGGAACTGCAAACTAGTACTAATTCTATGAATAGTATGGAGATACATCATAGAACTAAAAGCAGAGCTACCATTTCATCTAGTAATCCCACTACTGGGTATTTACCCTAAGGAAGAAAAAAGACACCTGAACTCAAATGTTTATAGCAGCACAATTGGAAATTGCAAAGTACCCATCAATATATGAGTGGTTTAATAAAATATGGTATATGTATATCATAAAGTACTACTCAGCCATAAAATATGGTAAACTGATACCTCTTGTATTAATTAACCTGGATGAAACTAGAGCCCATTCTTCTAAGTGAAGTATCGCAAAAATGGAAAAACAAACAGTACATGTACTCACCATTAAATTAGAACTAATTGATCAACATTTATGTACACATATGGAAATAACATTCACCAGAAATCAAGCAGGTGGGAGGGGAGGGGAGGGCATGAATATTTTCATACCTATTGGGTACAACTCACACTATCTGGGAGATGGGCACATTTTGACTAAAATTGTACAAAAACAATTTATGTAACCAAAATATTCGTACCCCCATAACAGACTGAAATAAATTTAAAAAATACAAAATAAATAAATTTGCATAGCTACAATTGTAAATAAATAGTTACACATACATCTATTTCCATGTTTCCATGTATTATTTTTTTTGTGGAGACAGAGTGTCACTCGGCGTCCTGGGCGGAGTGCAGAGGGCGGGTCACCACAAGCTCCAGGCCCTGGGCTGTGAGCGATCCTTCTGCCTCAGCCTCCCAGGTAGCTGGGACTACAGGCGCTTGCCAGGGCGCCCGGCTGTTTTGTTGGGTTTTGTGTATTTTTTTTGCCTTTTTTACTTTTTTTTTTTTATATTTGGAGGCGGGGTCTGACTGTGCTCAGGCAGTGTTCGGGCTGGTGTCGAACCCCTGAAGCAGCAGCTATCCGCCCGCCTCGGCCTCCCAGAAAGCTAGGACGACAGGCGTGAGCCACCGCGCCCGGCCACACATACATCTAGAAGTATAAATGTTTTCTTTTCAGTCACTGACTCTGAAAATAACTCTTTTACATTATGTTCAAATTACATATATTTAAATGATTGAAATAGATTTGGAAATGCAGAAATTCAGTGTTACTGGGAAAACATTCACATTTCACACTTACTGATATTTGAGAAATTACTCCTGTAACCTCAGTCTCTGACATTCTTGTTCACTTAATTTCATTATTGGCTTAATGTCTAGTCATTGTAATAACTAACAAAGTGTTAATGTACAGCTACAGCCTTATGGTATTCTACATGATGTCCTGTTTATGATCAACAAATATTTATTAAATTATTTTATTTGCTATTTATTTATTTTATTTTTTATTTCAGCATATTATGGGGGTACAAATTTTAAGGTTTCAAATAATGCCCTTGCCTGCCCTCTCCCCACAAGTCTGAGCTTCAAGTGTGACCATCCCCCAGACGGTGCACATCTCACTCATTTTGTATGTATATACATAATTATTAATAAAACTATTTCATTGAGGTATGATCGACATACAAAAAGCTGTGAATATACACTGTATACAACTTGATGACTTTGGAGATAATAATATACCCATGAAAAAATCACCACAAACTATACCATAAACCTATCCATAACCTCTGTAAGTTTCATCCTGCTCACTTTATTTATTATTTTTGTGTGTGGGTGTGATGAGAATACAACATAAGATTAACCCTCTTACCAAAATTTTAAATATATAATATAATATTAACTACAGGCATGATGCTGTACAGTAGATCCTTAGGATCTACTCATCTTGCATATTTGATACTTTGTACCCTTTGACTAATAGCTCCATTTCTTACTCCCCAAAGCACATGACAACCACCATTCTTCTCCCTGTTTCTATGACTTTGACTATTTTAGATTCATCTTATAAGTGGTATCGTGTAGGATTTGTCTTCATGTATCTGGCTTATTTCACTTAGCATAATGTCCTCCAGGTTTATCTATGTTGTCATGAATGGCAAGATGTGATTCTTTATTCAAGGCTGAATAATGTTTCTTTGTAAATAATACATAAATATCACATTTTATTTATTCATTCATCCACTTATGGACATTTAGTTTGTTTCCTTATCTTGGCTCTTGTGAATGATGCTACAATGAGCATGGGAGCACAGATATCTATTCAAGATCCTGATTTCAATTTGTTTATATATATACTTAGAATTGCAATTTCTGGATTGTATGGTAGTTTTATTTTTAACTTTTTGGGGAAAAGTTTTCCTCCAAAATATTTCCATTGTTTTTCACAGTGTATGAACCAATTTAAATTCTCACCCATAGTGTGCAAGTATTCCTTTTTCTCCACATGGTCACCAATATTTGTTATTATTTTTAAAAAAAAAATAGTCATAGTAAAATTTGTGGGATGGTAGCTCATTGTAGTTTTGATTTGCATTTCCTTTCCCTAATGTTGACTATCTTTCCATATACCTGTTGGCCATTTGTATGTCTTCTTTTGGGAAAACTTTATTCAAGTCCTTTGCTCATTTTTGTTATTTGTTTTTTGTTATTCAGTTATAAGAATTCCTTATATTTTTAGACATTAACGCTTTATCACATATATGGTTTGCAAATATTTTCTCCCATCCCATATGTTGCCTTTTCACTCTGTTGTTTTCTTTGCTGTGCAGAGCTTTTTTGTTTGATGTAGTACCATTTGTCTAATTTTGCTTTTGTTGCTTGTACTTTTGCTGTCATATCTAAGAAATCACTGCCAAGGTCAAGGTCAAGAAGCTTTTTCCCTGTGTTTTCCTCTTAGGAGTTTTGTGGTTTCAGGTCTTTAACTCTTTTGTTTATATTTATTTGTTAATTCGTTTTTATAATTTGGGGAGTAAAACACTTTGGTTACATAAATTGCCTTTGCAATGCCCAAGTCAGAGCTAGAAGCATGCCCATCCCCTGGACAGTGGGCACCACATCCATTAGGTGTGAATTTACTCATATCCTCTTTCTCCCTCCCACCTGTCTGACACCCTATGAATGTTTCTTACCATATGTGCTCATGAGTGTTGATCCATTAGTACCAATTTAATGGTGAGTACATGTGTTTGTTTTTCCATTCTTGTGATACTTCACTTAGTAGAATGGGCTCCAGCTCTATCCAGGATAAGAGGTGCCAGATCCCCATTGTTATGCTTGTGGCTGAGTAGAATTCCATGGTGTATGTATATCACATTTTATGAATCCACTCATGTATTGATGGGCACTTAGGTTATTTTCACATCTTTGTATCTGTGAATTGTGCTACTATAAACATTAGCGTGCAGATGTCTTTTTTACAGAATGTCTTTTTTCCTTTGGGTAGATGCCCAGTAGTGGAATTGCTGGATCAAATGGTAGCTCTACTTTTAGTTATTTGAGGTATCTCCATACTACTTTCCATACAGGTTGTATTAGTTTGCACTCCTGCCAGCAGTGTACGAGTGTCCCCATCTCTCTGCATCCACGCCAACATTTGTTGTTCTTGGATTTTTTGATAAAAGCCATTCTCACTGGAGTTAAGTGATATGTCCTTGTGGTTTTGAGTTGGGTTTTGCATTTGGTGAACTATAAGGGTCCAGTTTCATTATTATGATGTAGATATCTAGTTTTCCTTACACTATTTATTGAAGAAACTACCTTTTCCCTATTATGTATACTTTATTCACCCTATTAACTTCAATTTCAACATAACAATATGAAAACGCCCACATATCATAATTTTATATGTATCCATGTGTGTATATGATTGACTATTATTATTGTTAGCAAGTACATAACATCCTACTTCAGGCTTAGAGTGTGAAGAAAAGTTCTTAAGAGTCAGAGGAACTTTACTGAACATCCAAACCAATCCCTCTACTTTATAGATGCAAACCTCTAAGTCCCAAATTGGAAAAGTAAGGAAGAGGCTTAAGATAACAGAATCAGTGGTATGCTTATGTGAAGAACTCATGTCTTTTGACATTTTTACCTTAGTGCTTTGTCCACTAATCCTCACAGTCATAATCTTGATTTTAGGTTCTTTAAAACTTTATAAAACGAATCTACAGAGATGCCTTATATGTCACTGACCATAACAAATGAGAAATTGTGTCATATAACTTTTCTGGACTTCAGTTTATTCATATGCAAACAGAAGAAGTTGGACTAGATTGTTTTCAAGGTCTTTTATAAAGCAATTATTCTGTCTAAATTTACTTTGTACTGTAAATCTGAATCTCCTGTGTTTTTTTACTATTCATGCATACTCTAAAGCAAAATTTTTCTTGCAGTCCTTTTTTACTAGTAAACAAGCATTAGACTTACAATTTTATGTGATCTATAATTAAAATGTATGGCTTGTAATAAAATTTAAAAGGAAAAAAAACAAGAGAATTTAATGAGTTTGGGTTCTCACAGTGATCTGAACAAAAATTAAGGTAATGTTATAGTTTCTTAATTAGTTATGCTGTGTCTATCCCTTCACATTAGTTTGAAAGCTTTTTTGTCAAACCTGTAAATATGTAAATTAATTAATGGGGAACTAAGAGTAATCGAATCGTGAAGTTTACAATTAATTAATTAAATGTTTTGTCAGTTCACTGCAATATGTATTTATATTTAAAAATATATATTTAATTAAATTTACAGTCGAGGCATTGCAATTAATAATATTCCCCCCAAAATGAAAAGCAGTTTAGATCCACCACATTGTTTCAGTCTACCCATCAAGTACAGTGTGTTGGCTTGTTTGTTATTTGCATTCAAAGCTACTTTGGGTCAAGTGTGATGTACTAAAACATGAATAATGAAACATCTGGTGTTATGAAATGTTAATGTGATATACCACATTGATTCTAGCAGAAACAGTTTTGAAATTCCCAATAAATCAACTGGAAGATACAAATCTTTCTAAACTAAGGTAGTTTTCATGTTCATTTTCATAAGGTGCTCATGTTCTGAACTCTATTCAGAAAAATACTTGGACTCTAAAAGTTTCAGAAGGAAAGTAAGAAAAAAGTCATATGGACCTAAGAGTAAAAGTATGAAAGATCAGAGAAACAACATATAAGTAGTTACAGGCCACCCAAATGAGGAAAAAATATTATAGTGGTTTTTAGGGGGATAGACACAACATTAAAAATTATTCAGCTAAGCACTATGACTGTGAAAGAAAGGTCAACAAAATACAGCTATGGGAATTTCTCAAAATACTCAAGAGCAGTTGCATTCAACCAGACATCAACAAAGCCATCAAATGATGTAGGCACTAGAAATCGACTATATTGGCATAGATGTTTTTTTTCGAATATCTAGATACCTGTTGAATTACAAATATATATTAAGAGAGGATACACTCAATCTGTGTTAAAGTTCAACTTGCCCTACAAACATATGGAATAAAGGATGTATATGTACACTAAGGTAGTGAATTTGCAAGTAAGAATCGAGCCAGAGAACAGAAAACAACAGTTAGGAAGGGTTGGCAGGATAAGCAGTACAGCATAGAGAGCACAACAAATCCAGAGCCCAGGAGAAGACAGCTGTTTTGAACAAACTGCTGCCCCTGAGCCAGAAGTACATAACAAAATTCCGGTTGTCAAGCAACTATTTATTTTCCTATATAGTATTGTGAAAATGCATAATAGGCATTTGAATGCTTGAAAGTCAAATGGGCCTTATTGACATATACAGAACATTCTACCCAAAAACCGCTGAATATACGTTTTTCTCATCAGTTCATGGGGAATTCTCTAAGACTGACCATAGCCTAGGTCGCAAAGTATGTCTCAAAACATTTAAAAATTAGAAATTATACCATGCATCTTCTGAGACCACAGTGGAATAAAATTAGAAATCAACCCCAACAGAAACTCTCATCTCTACACAAAGTCATGGAAACTAAACAACTTTCTGCTGAACGGTTATTGTTTTAAGGAGGAAATTAAGATGAAAATCAAAAGATTCTTTGAACTAGAAGACAAAGGAGACATAGTCATCAAAATCTGTGGGAGACAGCTAAACCAGTCTAGAGAGGAAAATTTATATCCATACATGCCTACATCCAAAAGACAGAAAGATCACAAATCAACAATCTAATGAATTATCTCAAAGAACTGGAAATAGATGAGCAAACCAATCCCAAACTCAGCAAAAGAAAGGAGATAACAAAAATCAGAGCAGAATTAAATGAAATTGATAACAAATAAAAACTATATGGTAGATTAACAAAACAAAAGGTTGGTTCTTTGAAAAAACAAACAAAATTGGCATGCCTCTTGCTAGATGAATGAGAAAAAAAATAAGGGACTCTGATAAGCTCCATCAGGAATGAAAAAGGACAAATTACAACTATCATGAGAATACAAAATAGGGTCTATGAATACTATAAAAACCTCTAGGCACATAAACTTGAAAATGTGGAGTAAATGGGCAAATTCTTAGAAACACACAGTCTCCCTAGGCTCAGTCAGGAAGAAATAGAATTCCTGAACAGACCAATAAAAAGTACCAAAATTTAAGTACCAATAAAAATCCTTGCTAAAAAAAAGTCCCAGACCCTATGGTTTCACACTTGAATTTTACTAGATCTACAAATAAGTATTGGTGACTATCCTACAAAAATTATTCTACAACATCAAGAAGGAAGGAATCCTCTCTAACATGTTTTATGAAGCCAATATCACCCTGATAACAAAACCAGGAAAGGATGTAACAATAAAAGAAAACTATAGACTAATATCCCTTATGAATATAGAAACAAAAATTCTCAACAAGATCCTAACAAATTAAATTCATGTACTTATCAAAAAAAATAATCCATCGTGACCAAGTGGGCTTCATCCCAGAGATGTAGGAATGGTTCAACATATGCAAATCTGTAAACGTAATTCACCACATAAATAGAAGCAAAAATAAAGACATTATGTTCCTTTTAATAGATGTAGAAAAGCTTTCAACAAAATGCAGCACGTTTTTATGATAAGAACACTTAACAAAATAGGCATAGATGCGACTTACCTAAAAACAATAAAAGCCATGTAGGACACAATGAGTAAGATGTGCAACATTTGGGGGATGGACATATTTGAAGCTCTTACTCGGGGGGTGGGGGTGGAATGGGCAATATAAGTAACCTTAACACTTGTACCCCCATAATACGTTAAAATATAAATAAATATATAAAAGCCATGTAGGACAAACCCACAGCCAACATCATACTAAATGGGGAAACACTGAAAGCATTCCCGCTTAGAACTGGAACCAGACAAGGTTGCCCTGTATCACTGCTTCTATTCAACTTAGTGCTGGAAGTCCCAGCCAGAGCAATCAGACAAGAGGAGGAAATCAAGGGCATCCAAATGGGGGCAGAAGAGGTCAAACTATCACTCTTTGTTGATGATATGATCTTATATCTGAAAGTCTAATAATCTTTTCAAATGCTATTATATCTACTCTTAAAAGATTAAAAGCAAGAGAGAATCACCATATCGAACCTGTTTTTATCAACATTTTCCAAAGTATTTTCCATTTGATTATTTCTTCCACAAAATGTAAAAAGAGGATCGATTTTTAAAAAGGGGTGAGATGAAGCATGGTAAGGTAGTTTCAAGCCTAAATTAGGCAACACTGAGTTTAAAACAAAAAGCCTTATATAGCACATACCATATGCCACATACTCTTGTAAGTTCTTTACATATACTCAATTAATATTCACTGCAACCTTAAGAGGGGAGTACTATTACTATTACTATATTTCAGATGAGGAAACTGAAGTATAGAAGTAGAATAATTTGTCTAATGTCATACAACTAATAAATCTTGAAGTTGGGGTTTAAACCCAGGCACTCCAGGTTTCTTTATTGCATATTTTTCAAATCTTTTCATATGTAATCTCTATTATGAATTTTCAAAAGAGACATACAGTGGAATACCTAATATTAGCTCTAAAGACACGAATACTCCATGGAACAAAGTTTGAAAAATATTGCGCTAAATCACTTTTTAAGCAAAGAATGTAACCTCAACTTCAACTGCTTGGATACTATTTTTTTTTTTTTTGCATTTGAATTTAAGCTGTAGATAGATATCAGGAATTCTCATAATTTTAAGTTTGTATGCACTCTCATTGAGTTATCACGATTTACACTTGTCATTGGTGATATTTTAAATTTGACATGTGCCAGCTTTGTATACACAGTCACTAAGAGAATTATTAATTATTTTGCTAGTACTACTGAATAGATCATTTTATTGTTTAAGAAAATTTGAGCCACATGAACTCTTCTATTAATAGTAGTACATACACCACCCAAGGTGATTTATTTGATAATTTTTATATAGTGTTACTAGATATTTGAAGATAATTTCCAAGGATCTTCCAGCTCTGACATTCCAGGGATCTATAATTTTTAAACCACTAGTGGCATGCCCAAGAAATCTCATTGTGAGTTTAGGAGAGAGTGTGCATTAGATATAGATTAGGGGTGACAAAACATCTCAAATGTCTGACATTAGGACAATAATGGCTGTTCTCATGCCTAGTTAACCCAGGAATTCAGGAAGACTACCTGAAATGCTGGGCATCCAAGAACACTAGCAGAAACTTCCTTCCACAGCTGTCCCATCCTCAAGTACAGGATTGATTTAAGGAGACCAGTCCATCAGACAAGATATCCTGCCTGCTAGTCTATCAGCAAAAATAGCCTCTTAGTTATCTGTTAAATGTGTTAAGCCAGAGAAAAGATAAAACACTCATGGTTCCCATACCAAAATGAGTTTGAACAGTATTCTACTAATAAACTTGTTTTACTTTTTCTATTTTTATTCTCAAAGAGATTTGGGCACTTTTAAAAAACCCTATTTAGGGTTCTTGCTTCAGCAGCACATATACTGAGATTGGAACAATACAGAGAAAATCAGCATAACCCCCACATAAGGATAAAATGCAAATTTGTGAAGCATTTCATATTTTTGGTGATGGTTGCAGAGCAATGTGAATATAATTAATGTCACTGAGTTGTATTCTTAAAAATGGTTAAAGTCTATATTTTACTGCAATAAAACATTTTCAGTCAAGTCATTTATTACTTAGGATCAAAAGCTCATAATGAGTATATAAAGGAAGGAAAGAGTTATTAGCTTCTGGTACTCTGCCAAATTCTTAGCTATTTTTCTTCCATAATTTCTCAAAGAAAGTGTTTAAGTTTCAGTTCAAACATGTTAACCAAAATTAATTTATACTTTGAAATGTGATTGACTGCAACAATGGTGCAAAAATACATATAGTAAAACATATGGCATCTGAACTATAACTTACAGAGACAGACATTCACAGAAAAGAGACCCGTTTTTAGAAGAAATCTAAAAATCATGCTGAGCCATTAACTCAATTCCCTTTGCATTTGAAAATAAATAATAACAATAATCAACTGAAGTGATGCCTACATTAGATGATCTGGTATTGCTTTGTAACAGGTAACTCTACCAGATAGAAATGAGAAAGAAGAGAGAAAACAAATTAGTATTAACAGGAAGAAAGGGGAAACGACCTAGATAAATTTAAATACCTAACAAAAGTCAAATTTGCCTTGAGATAGTTTCCAGAATGGAAAAGAAATTTAATTCATTATATGTAGTTTTGAAATATGCATTTCGGGAAATCGGAAGGTATTTAGGAAGATATATTTTAAGACTTCTCATTGAGAATATTAACATAAAAACTAATGGGTAATTTCTGTGTAATTTTGTTTGTCCACATGGTTTGTCCTGCTCACTGCAGCCATAACACACATACTTCTGCTTTTTGGAAAGTCAATTCTGCCTGTGTGGAAAACTGGCAATACTTTTCAAAGTAAAGTAAAATAAAATACATTTTTTGTTTAGAAAGCAAATCCAGGAGGAAAACTACCTATCCATTTCTCATTAGAAATAGAATAAATGGGAAATTAGCTTCAAATAACAACAACAAAAAATCTATCTGGATCTAAAATTAAACTGAATGCTAACTTCTGTGTAGAAGCTAATAAAAATTCAAATGTGTTTTGTGTTTTTTAAAAAGCATCAAACTCCTACTAGGAGAATATTAAGCATCAATAATGAACCACCTTCCAGAAAGGTAATTGGCTTCCTGAAGATCACTGCCTCTTGTGGCTTTTTAGTAGCCAGTCTTCCCTTGGATATACCATATAAATGCCCGTAAATCAACTGTGCAATCAATTCTCCACTCTTCATGATAGTGGTTCACAACCAGTGTCATGCTCTGTTGCCCTAGAGAGCTACTATTATGATTCTTTGATGTTTTTATTCAACATTGCGATATTTTGTATTCTAAATATTTTTATACTACTTAAATGAAGACCAATAATATGGCAAATGTTGATTGGTCTTTAAAACTCTGTATTTTTAATGTTACCTGTACCATATTCATGATAGTCATATGTGTAATTTATAACATTAGGAAGGTCCTGAGAAAATAGCAAGGTTAGTGCTTGTCTGGCCCAAATTATGATGTAAAGACGATGGCACAAGGAATCAGGGGGGCTGGATATTAAAACTGGATTTATCTATAACTACCTGTATGCCTATCTGATACCCTTTATGTTAAGAATCAATTTTCATGTCTTTGAAATGAGGTTCAATCCACTGTTAACCTTCTATGAGTATAAGTGTAATACAATACTTTCAAAATAACCACTTATTGACTTGCCATTTATTAATTTTTATATGTCAGTAATGTCTCCCTTGCCAAGGCTGCAAGGTCCTTACTGGCATAAACTAGAGGTATATTGATATAAGTGTATACATAGATTTATAATCACAATCTGAGAGCCTTTCATTTGTACAATAATTAAGGAAATGTGAATTCTATTATTTCAAGCCTAAAATATCTAAGATACTATTCTAAATCTCCAGAAAATAAGAGATTTGGGAGAAAGGTTAAATTATACCCACTACAGTAATCCTATTTAATTATATGTGTAAATTACTATATGATTTGACATAAAGTATTGATAACTATGTCTCTATTAACTATCATAATGTATAGTTAGAGCTACTTTAAACAACAAACATGTATAATTTCTATATGAATTAAAAGAGAAAATAGATACCATGAGAATAGATATTAAGAGAATCTGGCTCTTATTCTTAACACAAAGTATCTGGAAAGATTATACTTCAAAATTCATGTTACTTTCTCTCATAAAATTTAGTGTGATAACTCAAGAGTTTTGTAACTTTTGAAACTCGCCAGCATTGTAATAGTCAAATATAAAACATTTTTGTTATTATTATTTCCATATTAAAACTATACTCTCCATTCATGAGATATTACATGTTCTCACTTATAAGTGGGAGCTAAATGAAAGATATATATTGTCATAAAGTGATGAAAGGAACATTGAGAACTAAGAAGAGGGGAGGGCAGGTGAGTAAGGGATAACATTCTACCCATGGGGTATAATATTCACTGTTCTTGTGATGGGTACAATATTCTTGTGATGGGTGCAATGAAAGCCTTGACTTCAGCTTGATACTATCCATCTATGTAACAAAAAACATTTGTACTTCATAAATATTTTAAAACAAAAAAAAATTTAAAAAACTCTGCAGTCTCTAAATTTCTAGGACCAGAAAAATCTGGCTGTCAGAGCAGTAACTTCTACATAATATGGTAGCTACTTTAAATAGAGCAAGCTTTCTTCTTAAAGCAGTGTATCATTTTCAGGATGTATAGAGTTTGGGGAATTAGGTGTTGTTACCTCCAAGACTAAAAATATCTAATGAGTTGCTGTGGAGAATATTATCATTGGTTAAGATGCTAAACTGACATAATTTAACAGCAGGCATCCAGTATTTCATTATGGCCCAGTAGAATAGACAGGTACAAAGGAAAATTCTGACCCCTATCCAACCTGCTGTAAAGTATCATTATCTGATATATGTGTGTGTGTGTGTGTGTGTGTATATATATATAATATATATATTATATATTATATTATTAATATATATTAATATATTAACATATAATATTAATATATTAATCAATCAATATATTAATATTAATTAATATATTAATATTAATATATTAATTAATATATTAATATTAATATTAATATATTAATATATATTATAATATATATTATAATATATATATTAGGTATTGCTTGGGTAATAGACAACTAGTTCTTGATTAAATAATTAGGCCAAATCATCAATGGAGAGACAATCCAAACACACACACACACACACACACACACACACACACCAAGACAAATTCTGTGTGGACCTAGGAACTGGTTGGATGATATATAAGGTGGCACATTCTTTCTAGTTTTGTGAATTCTGTCACAGTCCTATTAACGATAAATTCTGAAAGGGATACAAACCATTTTTTTTCTACTTGCAACCAATAGCCTGAAGTTGTTAAAGGGGCACACTAACTCAAATGGATCAAATGAAACAGAAGCCATAAAGACTTTTATCTCTTTCCTAACCCTTTCTACAGTCAGAATTTCAAACATTTGGTAATAATGTGTCTGACGTCAAAACTGCTACAGCTAGAAATAAACAAATATACATGGTTGGAAGATAGATGAGGAAGGAATGGCCCAGTACAATGTTAGGAACACTAAACCATCTTCACAATGAGAGAAAGAACGCCATCTTCTGTGACTCTGAAAATTTCCATGGTTATTTGTTTTTCCATTAATACGATAGTATACGTTCAGAACCAATGAAGTGAGAACAGAAACATCACCCAAGATTACAGTTCACTAAACTACATTCTGTTTCATTTCAACTGATTTCCTTTTTCCCATTTTTATCCACCTAGGTCTTTGATATTGTTGGGAGTCTGTGTTTCCAGAAAGACTATGGTAACTTGTACTAACAGATTGGCATAAATTATGAACTTTCTAGAATCAAAGGTATAATTTCAAGGTGATATATACCACCATTCCTTGTGTTTGTGATCCTAGTAATGAAGCCCTTTCAACTCTTTATCAAATTATATTAACACTTACTCTTAACTAGATATTACTCTCTACTTTCTGTTTTTAAAGAACACAGGATCTTAGTTTAGTTATATGCATTTTTTTTAACAATTGTCATGTATCTCAGGTAAGATCAATGCATTTTTTTCTTTTTATTTATTTATTTATTTATTTGTTTGTTTGTTTGTTTGTTTTTTCCCAAATTCTCTGGGTACAAATATTGTTAGGGTTACATATCTTGCCCCTGCCCCCCCTCCCCACCCCACTCTGCCAGAGCTTCAAGTGTGTCCAGTCTTCAAGTGGTGTGCCCTGCACTCATCATGAAAGTACGTACCCTTCCCCTTCTCCCCCCTTCCACCTCCCATTAACAATTTTTTTTTTTTTTAGACATTTTGGTTACAGTGTGTTTCTTTGCATTTTTAAAAAAATCAATTTGTTCTGGTTGGTTGCAATTGAATTGGAAGCCTAGGAATTTTAGAAATTTCCACAGAAAATAATTGTATCCTACAGATAACATGCATTTTACTTTTTAATTTGAATTCCTGCTACCAGTAATTTCAAACACAACATTAATTTTCCAAAGTATCTTTTAAATAGTATTACTTCAAACTCATACGTTATAAGTTTAGAGGGAATTTATTGACTCTGCAGAAGGAACTGAGAATTTCACAGTCACTTTTTAATAGGCCTGCATTGTTTCTCAGCACAGCTACTTGACGAACTTCCTGAATGATCTTCTGGCCCCTAACTCTTCCCATCTCCTGTCTATGCTATACCCTATTATTAGTGAGAGTTTTATAAAGAATAATATCTTCACATACATCACCCACAGAAAATGTGTTTAGTGGTTCACCACAACCTGTAGAATAAAGTTCAAAACTTCTAATCTGATATTTATTTATTTATTTAAGAATATTAGGGGGTGCAATCATTTTGGTTACATATAGTGACTTTACCTTGCCCAAGCCGGGCTACAAGTTTGCCATTCCCCCATACTGTGTGCACTGCATCCATTCGTTGTGAGTTTATCTTCCCCAACACAACCCTCCAACCTGAATGGCACCCAATGAATACTACTTCCATGTGAGCACCATAGTGTTGATCAGTTAGTGCCCATTTGATGGTGAGTACATGTGCTGTTTGTTTTTCCATTCTTGTGATACTTCACTTCAAAGGATGGGCTCAAGTTCTATCCAGGATAATATAAGAGGTGCTGGTACACTATTGTTTTTTTTTTATTGTTGAGTAGTATTCCATGGTATACATATACCACATTTTATTAATCCACTCATGTATTGATGGGCACGAGTTGTTTCCACATCTTTGCAATTGTGAATTGTGCTGCCATAAATATTCGAGTGTGGATGTCTTTGTAATAGATTTTTTTTCCTTTGGGTCCTCATAATAGAATTTTTTTTCCTTTGGGGTGTTGCCTAGTAGTGAGATTTCTGGATCAAATGGTATTTCTATTTTTAGCACTTTGAGGTATCTCCAAATTACTTTCCAAAGGGATTGTACTGATTTGCAGTCCCATCAACGGTGTAAGAGTATTCCTATCTCTCCACATCCACGCCAGCATTTGATTTGGGGACTTTTTGATAAAGGCTATTCTGACTGGAATTAAGTGATATCTCATCGTGGTTTTGATTTTGCATTTTCATAATGATTAAAGATGTTGAGCACTTTTTTATATGTTTGCTGGCCATTATTATGTCTTCTTTTGAAAAGTTTCATTTCATGTCCTTTGCCCACTTTTTGATGAGGTTGTTTGATTTTTTCTTGTTAATTTTATTAAGTTATATATAGGTTCTTGTTATCACCCCTTTATTTGCTGTGTAGCATGTGAATATTTTCTCCCATTCTGTAGGTTATGAGTTTGATGAAGTGATAGTTTCCTTAGCTATGCAGAAGGTTTTTTAATTTGAGCAGGTCCCATTTATTTATTTTTGTTGCTGCTGTGATTGCTTTGGGGGTCTTCTCCATAAATTCTTTGCCTAGGCCAATGTCTATAAGAGTTTTCCCAACATTTTCTTCTAGAATTCTTAAGGTTTCACGCCTCAGGTTTAAGTCTCTTATCCATCGTGAGTAGATTTTTGTGAGAGGTGAGAGGTGGGGATCCAGTTTCAATTTTTGCATGTGATATTTAGAACCTCCTCCAATCTACCCCCACCCATCTTTATAGGCCAGCTCCTACTCTTTTCCATCATATAGCCACTGCTCTATACTTAACACTCTGTTACTCATACAAACATGGTGCTTGCTCATTTTCATATCATTGCTGATTTGCTTTTTCTACCTAGAATACTTTTATCCCTGTCTTGCCAACTACAGCCTAACTAACCTTTAAGACACATCTTAAATACCACTAACTCCAAAAAGTTATCTTTAATTTCCACAAATAGAAATATTCTCTTCTTTGAATTTCCCCATAGTAATGCATATTTATATAAACATATTTATCCTTATCTGCCATTTATTATGATTATATCTACAAGTCTCACTTTCTCACAAAAAAACAAAGGCTGGTAAAGTTACTAAAAGGGCATTGACTATGTCTTACTCAGCTTTGTACTTACAGAAGGATATAGAATAGTATTTCATAGGTAGATAGTATTTGATATATACATGCTTAATGAATTTACCATTTTATAAAAGAGAGGTTTAGTAAAGGTGATATAAAGATCCTTAATACAGATAATGTAGTCAAAAATTGGCAAACAGTACTCAGAAATATAACTATGCTGACAACATCATTTTTTTCCTTTTAATCCACTAATCATCATATGCTGTCATGTCTCTTGCATCTTTAATAAATCATGAAAATTTCCTTGTACTTAATCGATGACAAGTAAAATGAAAAATGCATAATAATTCCTAGAGGTATTGAGACATTTTTAAACAAAGTTTTTAATATTTTTAAACATCTATTATTTAAATAGGTCAAAAGAAGTATTTTCCCTTTATTAATCATGGAGTAGTTATGACCAGTGAGGAGAAAATTACATTACAAATGAGCAGCTACCTGTTATCAAATTACAAGGCATTTTCATCAAAAGAACTAGATAGGCAGCAGACTGACCAGTTAACATGTTTCCATTGACCTGGGGGAATTTTTTTTTTCCAGTTAATAGCTTCTGAAGAATGCTTCCTTTTGATTCTTGTCTCTGACACAAAAATGATTGACCCATTTAACCAGTCTTCTATCACATATATCAGAGAATCCTATTTACTCACAGACTACTGGAACATTAAAACACAATAGAGTGATTGTTTCTAGAAGAAAAATTTAAAGATTGACTTATTTTTTACCCCAAAAGGGGGTTGAGATCAAAAACTAACTTTAATAGATGTTTGACTAAGGTCATACTCCTAGGAAATAGAACATTGAAGATGAAAGAAAAGAAACAAGTTTGGCTTTTGATCTCAGCCAAATCCATTTGGCATTGTTTAGCTTTTATATAATGCTTCAGTTTTAGGTGGTATCATGACTGAAATGAATTGGCTTTCTTCTTGAGGCTTTAATAGCTTTGCATTACTTTGGCTTTAGCAAAGTTTAACAAAACAGATTTGTACTTCCTGAACTGGTATTGTAGTATTAGTTGTAAACGGGTTTTCTTCATCTACAAGTACTACTATCATATGATATACATGCTGGATTTTCAATATATATAAAAGGGAGATAAAAAACGAATTCCTATCAAATATTCTTCAAATAAAATTATAATTGAGGTCACCAAAATTTGTTAATGACAAAGAGCCTTCTTAATTTTAACTACATTATTTTGAATGTACATTTCCTATGAACTAGAAGAGTTTGCTACTTTGTAGCTCAGCATTGGACAGAGCCAAAGTAAGACAAAAAAATAACTATTACTGAATACCCACTACTATATGTCAAGCACTATTTAGAAACTCTACACACATTATCTCATTGAATATTCAAAATGACTCTATAAATATGCAAGAACTATTATGCCAATTATACATGAGAAGAGTAAGAGCCAGAGAGATTGTCTATCTTGGGCAAGATCACATAGCAAATAAGTAGCAAGGCATTGATTTGAACCAAGCTCTAACTCCAAAGTTCTGTTCTTTCCATGGTGTTTTCTGTTCTTTCCATAATTTTAATTATTTAAAATGCTAGAACCAAAAATAATTTATTTTTTTAGTTCCATGAATTAAGTATTTCTCAAAACTATTGCAACAAATTGTTTAGGCTTATACATCCAGCATGGAGCATTATTCAAGATATGGGTGAAGAGTTATACCATTTATTAAGCACTTGTCTAGATAACTCATGTCTCATATCCTTAAATTATGTTTTGTCTAATGTTTACAGATTATCATTGAGGGTTGAAGATATTGTTTCTTATTACTTGAATTATCCTAATAATTGTCTCAGTGTACTATTTCTCTCTGCAGGGGCAAGCTGCTGTAAGTATCTACATTTTGTAATGATTTGAAAAAAGTAGAATGACTGCTTTCTTGATGACAGCTTCCCACCATTTATCAAAACACTTTATTCAATGGATTTTTTTAAAATAAAATGATCACACAAAGTTCAGTGTTTCTAATGAGGAGTTGGAGTTTCCAAATTAATAGATTAGTGAATGTTTTTAGAAGAAAGTAGAAAAAGGTCAAAGGAAACACATATAACAGCCTCTTCTTAACATATCTGAAACACTTCCACTTGTTAATAGACAGATACATAGTTATTATGTCACACTAGCCTCTAAAAAGGGGGATGTCAATCAAAAAGATTAAGGACTCTCTGTACTGAAAATTGACAGCTACCCAGAATTAGAGATCATCTCAAAACTACTTGTCTTTGAAAAAGACAGGGGGTAGATTAGGATATCCTCTTTCTCTCCTTTGTTTTATTTTCTTTGCTGGTGAAAAGATTATGTAGTAACATTGATTCCCCTCCTGCACTGATTCCACTGCTTAGTTTCCCACTCTAGCCCTTTCACAGTCCTTCTCAATCACAAACAGAAGACACAGTAGATAAAATAATAAGAGAACTTCATAATTATTCCCTGGAATAAATCAAAATTCAAATGTCTAGAAGACAGAAATCTCAGATTAAAATACTTTTGAGACTCAAGGAATTTACCATATGTTTGGCATTCCCATTTCAAAGGGAAAACAGACCAATATGTCAGGGGAATACAGATAATGTTTTAGCAGTTATATTCTGATTTGTTTTTCATGAATGTCAGTGTGAAGCAGCTAGGGAAGGCTGATGTCCATGTTGCCCATGGAAAAGAAAGAATTCTTCCTCATATTTCAAAAACAAATATACAACTCCATTCCTGAAAGTGACAAGGAACCAGGCACAATGGAGAGTCTCAGCAGTTAACCAATTAAAGATGCCATACTAGTTTATCTATATCTTTGTCTATGTACAACTTTAAAGGCAACTAACTTTTCAATTTTGAACATTGTGACCATAAAAGACTAGTTAACATTTGGCTGGAATTATCTTACCTTTACTGCCAAAAGGTGAGGTTAGGGGAAGAGGGAATGGAACATTTCAGTAACTGAAAGTCCTAAATAAAGTTTAACCATTTTCATTAATTCTGTAGATATTTGTAATATAATAAGTTCAGAAAGTAATCCTTCAGACATGGCTATATTCCCCATATCAATCAGAGTTAATTTAAAGTTGACAACCTATGTAGAACATTCTATGAATACAAAGAAACATATTTTATTATCTGTGGTAATTTTTCCCAGTAAAACTCATTAGAAAGCTCAGTAGCTACATATATTAAAAACTGAAATAAATTCATTTTAGTTTAATATATTTCTTAATTATAAAATTAGGGTAAAAATTGTGACTAATGAAACCACATTTTTAAATCTTTTGACCATATTTAATTGGAATTTTATATTTCAGTTTCTAAAGCCTTAACAAACAAAACACTACTTCTCACATCTATCTACCTTCCAACTGCATTATACTTTCCTTGTTTATAATGACTTGGTAGTGTAAGCATTTAATGCATGTCTACATTAGCACAACTCTAAGCATTTTCATTTTTTTAAATGTGACTAAACAGTGATTGTAATATAATATTTCATGGTACAGTAACTTAAGGTAAAACATTATATTATCATCCCAAGCACAATTGATATTGTATCTTTCTGTTCATTCAGCAATTTACTTGCACAGTTTGTGTGGATAAAAGATGATAGTTGAGTATTATGCAGTATCTGTAATCCTAAGGACCATAGTTTATTTAATAGCAATGTTAGTCAAGAGCTATGGCTTGAATAAATCTCAAGAACTTTTTGCTAATCCCACAGAGTGCATAGGATGATTCTCAAGATAATTTCTTCCTTATACGTAGAAAAATATTGGGGTAAATAATTGGTGTATTTAACACTATGCTAATACCATTTCTCCTATATCCTCCCTTGTCCCCACTGATGTCATTAAGAAGATATTCACAGAGAATATTGGCCTTCAGATGCTTTTTATGGCTTCAAAAATACTTGGTCGAGTGTTTTCTTTAAGATGTAATAAAGAAGGAAGTATAGAAGATAAAATATTATATAGGGAAGTTTCCCAAGTCTAAACCATAGATATTCAACTACAATAGACATAGATTTTTCAAGGGAAATTTTTACATAATGTTATTTTATGCCTTTATGTAGTAGAGTTCCTGAAAGACCCACTCAGATATCTGAATATTTCATTTCGTCTTATTTCTTTACACACATATTTTTAAGATCCTAATTAGTTGATGATTGAGTTTCTTTGGCAGCAGCAACAAATTTGTTGTGGAACATTACATATTCTATTAATAGTACTTATTCATGTTAACATCTATTTAACTCCTGTTATTTAAACCTAGATGTTTATCTAGGAAAACAAAATGAAAAAAAATAATTTGGGGGATTCCATGGCAAGATGGCAGACCAGAAGCAGCCTGTACACGTAGCCCTCAAGGAGAGGATCAAAAGATACAGGTAGGCGGGGCACAGTGGTTCACACTTATAATCCTAGCACTTTGGAAGGCTGAGACGGGGGGATTTTTTGAGACCAGGAGTTTGAGACCCAGCCTGTGAGACCCTGTCTCTACTAAAAATAGAAAAACTAGCTAAACATGGTAGTGTGTGCCTATAATTCCAGCCACTCAGGAGGCTGAGGAAGGAGGATGGCTTGAGCCCAGAAGTTTAAGGTTGTAGTAAGCTATGACGATGCCACTGCACTCTAGCCTGGGTGACAGAGTGAGACCCTATCACACACATACACAAAAAAAATTGCTGGTAGATGCCCACCTATGGATGGGCTTCTTGGAAAGAACATTGTGAGTCACTGGAGAAGCAATGGGGTACATTGAGAATAAAGGAGAAGGTGATGGGGCTATCTATTCTGCAAGCTGGAAGGAAGGTAACTGAGGGAGGCATGAGGGTAAGATTAGGAGAGAGCCCTGGGCTCCACACTCTCCCTGCAGACACTGCAGCTTGAGCTATAAGGGGACCCCGATCCCCAGGAAGCTAATTGAAGTCTGTTTAGTGATACTGCAATGGAGAGTGTGTGCAGAAGGGACCTCATAGCTTCTATTTTTGGGTTACTGCAACTGACACTATTCTGAGCAATGAGTTCCAGGGTACCAGTTATATACAGGGTTTGATTTTATTGCACCTACCTCCACATTGTACCAACTGGGCCAAGGAGGGAGTGAGCAGAGTAGATGCTGTCCAGTGCTGTGTCTTGTGATTGGGAGGTGAGCACCCCTCCCCACCAACAGGGGATTTGAGTTGAGCAGGTACCATAGATACCTGTGTGGAGCCTGAACTGCTGTCAGACCCCACAGCCATGCCCAAGCAGCTCCTGCCTGCCTCCAGGCCTCAGCCCTGGCTCTAAGGCTATGGGTACACCTGGGCCCAATGCTATGCCCCAAAGTCTCCAGTGATAACCCTAGGCCCTGAGGCTCCACTCCCAACACTATACCACTGCTGCTGGGCCCATGGCTCTGCCTCTGTGGCTCCAGAGCTTCCATCAAACACTGAGGCCCCACATACAAAATTCCACCACTGCTGCCAGATCCCAAGGCTTCATCCCTGAGGACCCAATGCTACCCTATGCCCTGTGGATCCATCCTGAAGTAACACCACTACTGCTGAGCCTGTGGTTCTGTTTCCTAAGACTTCACTGCTGCTGCCTAGCCACCACAGCTGAGCCACAGAGGCTCTAGAGTTGGTGCAGGGCCCCATAGCTCTGACTCTGAGGATCCACTTCTGATGCAGAGTCCCATAGGTCCACCTTTAAGGCTCCAATGCTGCTCCTAGACCTGGATCTAAGTCTCTCTGCTTCCATACATCACCACAACACCATTCCTCAAGGCTCCCACTTGTTACATGGCAGGAACCTCCCCTGTGCTCCAATGCTCCACCAAGGACCCACAAATTTTGATTTGCCATTGCACTTAGTCCTGTTTGGAACATACTCCCACAGCCCGAACTATCACATTCAATGACTAGATAGCCTGAAACAGCTGTCGCTGTCACCCTCATGGGGAGACTCAGGCAGAGCAATCCAACACAATGCCAGCCTCTGTGGAGAAGGTCACACCCAGCCCCCAATGTGAACTTCCAAAGGTGGCCTAGGTAACAACCCACCATTACACATAAAGATCATCCAGCATTGGCTTGAACTGTGACAATTACAGTGGAATGGAACAAAATAGAACAGCTACATTAAAGGCTTTCAGTGTACCTACCCCTGCACAGCCAGGACAATCTTCCAGAGTAGAAAACTAAAGCACCATCTAGAGATCTCTCCTTCTGTACAGGAAGTAGAAGAGTCCACAGTAAAGAAGAGGTATGTGGCAAACCTATCCACCCTGTGCTGAGAGAAGATTCAGATGACAAGAAACCAGCAAAAGAACTCAAGCAACATAAAAAAAAAAAAAAGTTTGACACCTCGAAGGGATCACAATGAATCTACAGCAATGGACCCTGAAAAAAAGGAAATCGTCAAAATGACACAAATGGAATTCAGAATACAGGTGGCAAATAAGATGAATGTAATAGAAAAGACAGTTGAAAACCAATGAAAGGAAATCAAAAAAAGTATTTCAGGACATAAATGAAAAAAAAAAATGAAAAAGTCATTAAAGAGCTATACAATATAAGAAAAAATATAATAGAACTTAAAGAATATAAAGATTCATTTAGAGAATTTCAAAATACAGTAGGAATCTTTAACAACAGGATAAAACAAGCAAAAAAATAAAAAGAAATCTTAGAGCTTGGAGACAAGGCTTTTGAACTAAATCAGTCTGTCAAAGATACAGAAAAGAGATTAAAGAAGAGTGAACAATAACTCAGAGAAATATGGTACTATGAGAAGTACATTATTATATGAATTATAGGCATCAACGAAGAAAAAGAAAAGGCAAAAACCATGGAAAACCTATTTGAGGAAATTATTCAGGAAAAAATTCATGATATTGCCAGAATTTCAAAAAAATCCACATGTAAGTGGATGATCAAACACAGGGAGGATTCATAGCAAATAATACATCTCCAAGACACATAGTCATTGACTTGGGCAAAGTCAAAATGAAGGAGAAAATTCTCTTTTTTAATTATTTATTTATTTACTTTATGTATTTTAATTTTTTTAATTCAGGATATTATGGGGGTACAAACATTTTAGTTACATGTAATGCATTTGCCTCGCCCAAACCAGGGCTATAAGTTTGCCCTTCTCCCATACAGTGTGCACTGGATTCATTAGTTGTGAGATTACCAACACCCACCATCCTCATCCCACATGACTGGCACCCAGTGAATATTACTACTATGTGAGCACCATAGTGTTGATCAGTTAGTACCAATTTAATGGTGAGTACATGTGGTGCAAGTTTTTCCATCATTGCGATACCACACTTCAAAGAATGGGCTCAAGCTCTATCCAGGATAATATAAGAGGTGCTAGTTCACCATTGTGTTCTGTAGTTGAGTTGTATTTCATGGTATACATATACCACATTTTATTAATCCACTCATGTATTGATGGGCACTTGGGTTGTTTCCACATCTTTGCAATTGAGAATCGTGTTGCTATAAACATTCGAGTGTAGATGTCTAAATTATAGAATGTCTCTTTTTCCTTTGGGTAGATGCCTACTAGTGAGATTTCTGGATCAAATGGTATTTCTATTTTTAGCACTTTGAGGTATCTCCAAATTATTTTCCACAGGGGTTGTACTAATTTGCAGTCCCACCAGGAGTTTAAGAGTGTTCCAATCTCTCCATATTCACACCAGCATTTCTTGTTTTGGGACCTTTTGATAAAGGCCATTCTCAGTAAACTTAGGTGATACCTCATTGTAGTTTTGACTTGCATTTCCTTAATGATTAGAGATGTCAAGCACTTTTTATTTATTTGATGGTCATCATTCTGTCTCCTTTTGAGAAGTTCCTTTTAATGTCCTTTGCAGATTTATTGATGGAGTTGTTTAATTTTTTCTTCTTGATTTTCTTAAGTTCTATATAAATTCTTGTTATCATCCCTTTATCAGATGTATAGAAAGCAAATATTTTCTCCTATTCTGTAGGTTGTCGATTCACTCTAATGATAGTTTCCTTTGCTGTACAGAAGCTTTTTAATTTGATCAGGTCCCATTTGTTTATTTTGATGGCTGCTGAGATTGCTTTCGGGTTCTTCTTCATAATTCATTGCCTAGTTTGATGTCTAATAGAGTATTGCCAACATTTCCTTTCAGAATTCTTAAGGTTCCACACCTTATGTTTAAATTTGTTATCCATCATGAGTTGATTTTTGTGAGAGGTAAGAGGTGGGGAACCAATTTCAATCTTCTGCATGTGGATATCCAGCTTTCCCAGTACCATTTATTGAATAGAGATTCTATTCTCCAATGCACATTTTTGTCTGCTTTGTTGAAGATTCAATGACAATTAGAGGATGGTTTTATATCCGGGGTATCTATCTCATTCCAAATGTATCTCTGTGCTTATACCATCACCATGCTGTTATGTTTACTATAGCCATGTAGTAAAGTTTGAAGTCTGGCAGACTTATGCCTCCCAATTTGTTCTTTTTGCTTAAAGATTCCTTTGGCTATACAAGGTCTTCTCTGCTTCCTAACAAAGTGTAGAATTATTTTTTTCTAAATCTCTGAAGAATGATGATGGTATTTTTATAGGGATTGTATTAATTCTGTAGATCATTTTAGGTAGGATGGACATTTTAACAATGTTGATTCTAGCAATCCATGAGAATGGTAGGGATTTCCATCTGTTTACATCTTCCACAATTTCTTTTGTCAGTGTTTCATAGTTCTCCCTATACATCTCTCTCCTTAAATGTATTCCTAAATATTTAACTTTCTTTGATGCTCTTTTAAAAGGTGTTGTATCATTGCTTTGATTTTTGGCTTGCTTGTTATTGGTGTATATGTATGATGTTCATTTGTGTGCATTAATTTTGTATCCTGAGACTACATTGAATATATTTATCCATTCCAGGAGTCTCTTGGATGAATCCTTGGGATTTTCTAGATATAATAGTATATTGTCAGCAAAGAGTGATAATTTGAACTATTCTGCCCCTATTTGGACATTTTTAATTTCTCTCTCTTGTTTGATTAATCTGGCAAGGACTTCCAGCACCATGTTGAATAGAATTGGAGATAGTGGGCAACCTTGTCCTGTTCCTGTTCTAAGCAGTAATGCTTACAATTTTTCCCCATTCAGTATGATATTGGCAGTGGGTTTATTGTATATGGCCTTAATAATTTTAAGGTATGTTCCATCTATGACTCAATGTGAAAAGGCAATCACCATGTCCCATCTATGACTATTTTGTTAGAGTTTTTATCATAAAAGTGTCCTGAATTTTGTCAAATTATTTTTCTCTGTCTATTGAGAGAATTATATGGTCTTTGTTCTTGCTTTTATTTATGTGGTGAATTGCATTTATAGATGTGCGTATGTTGAACCAACCTTGCATCCCTGGGATAAAGCCCACCTGGTCATGATGAATTACTTTTGTTATGTACTGTTGGATTGTTTTTGCTAAGATTTTGTTGAGGATTTTTGCATGTATATTTATGAGAGATATTGGCCTAAAGTTTTCTTTTATTGTTGTGTCTTTCCTGCCTTTGGTGTCTAGGTTATATTGGCTTTGTGGAATGAGTTGGGGAGGATATCATCCTTCTCAATGTTGTGGAATAATTTCTGTGGTATAGGTATCAGTTTTTCTTTGTAAATTTAGTAAATTTTGTCCTAGGACTGCACTGGTGGTTAAGGGAGTACGATGAGTGATCACTTTCTGTGACTGTGTCAGGGAGTTGAAGACAGGAGACTGGCCAAAGTAAACATGACAAAGGCAATCCTTTGAGCAGTAACATGAAAACAGCAGATAGTTTACAAAGGAAAACCTATCAGAATAACTGCACACTTCTCAACTGAAACTCTATAAGCCAAAAGGGACTGGGAACCCGTCCTCAATATTCTAAAACAAAATAATGACCAACCTAGAAATCTTTACCTGACAAAACTAAGCTTCATCTATGAGGGAAAAAAAAATACTATTCTAGACAAGCAATCACTAATGGAATTTGTGAATACTAGACCTACCCTGCAGGAAGTACTCAGACCTGCATTATACACTGAAAAGCATAATAGGCACTCAGAAATGTAAAATCACTCAAGAGTTAAACTCCAGACCTGAATTCCACAATGGTTGTAGAGGTGAAACAAAACAATAAGTATTTACCCAGCAATATGAAGAGAAATCTACCACAAATATTAATCCTCTCAATAAATGTGAATAGCTTGAGTTGCCCTCTGAAAAGACATGCAGTGGCTGAGTGGAAAATAAATTATAAACCAAGTATCTGCTGTCTCCAGGAAATGCATCTAATCCACAATGACACATTCAGATCAAAGATCAAGGGTTAGAAAATAAACTTCCAGGTTAATGGAAGCCAGTCAATGCAGGGGTAGCTATCCTTATTTCAGAAAACATAAACTTTAAAATAACAAAATTAAAGAAAGACAAAGATGGTTACTATATAACGGTGAAAGGAAAAATCCAAGAAGACTTAACAATTCTTAATATTTATACACTCAACACAGGACTAATCAGATACATAAAGCAAACCCTATGTGATCTAAATAGCATGATAATCAGTATTCCCATACTAGCTAGGGATTTCAAAACCACACTGACTGAACTGGACAGATCCTCCAAACAGAAAATAAGCAAAGAAAAATGGACTTAACCAGAGCTCTAGAACAAATGGGTCTAACAGACACCTATAGAACATTCCACACAAATAAAACTGAATATGCATTCTTCTCATCAGCTCATGAAACTTTCTCCAAAATCAATCACATCCTGGGCAAAAAATCAGACCTCTAAAAATCTAAAAAAATAATAGAATTTATACCATTTACCTTCTGAGACCACAGTGGTATAAAATTAGAGACCAATTCCAACAGAAACACTCACCACTTCACAAAGTCATAGAAATTCAACAATATATTGGTGAAGGTCTACTGGATCAAGGAGGAAATCCAGATGGAAATCAAAAGACTCTTCAAACTAAATGATAATGAGGACAAAAGTTATCCAAATTTGTGAGATACAGCAAAAACACTCCTAAAAGCAAAACAAATAGCATTAAATGCTCACATCAAAAAAAAACAGAAAGCTGACAAATGAACAAACAAATAAACCACATCAAGGAACTGGAAAAGGAAGAGCCAATTAATTATAAACATAGCAGAATAAAAGAAATAACTAAGATCAGAGCATATCTAAATGAAATGGAGAATAAAAGAATCATAGAGAAGCTCAATTAAAACAAAAGGTAGTTCTTCAAAAAGATAAGCAAAATTGATAGACCTCTTGCTACATTGACAAGAACTAGAAAGGAAAGGACTTCAATAAACTCAGAGATGAAAATGAGATGTCACTACAGACATCACAGAAATACAAAACATTATCTTTTATTTATTTATTTATTATTATTTTTACTTTTTATTTTATTTTTTATTTTGGCATATTATGGGGGAACAGATTTTAAGGTTTCAATAAATGCCCATTCCCCCTCCCACCACAAGTCTCAGTCTCCAGCATAACCATCCCCCAGATGGTGCACATCTCACTCATTATGTATGTATATACCCACCCCCCTTCACCCTCCAACATGCCCAATGCCCTATTACTGTAGTTCCTATGTGTCCACTTAGGTGCTGCTCAGTTAATACCAGTTTGCTGGTGAGTATATGTGGTGCTTGTTTTTCCATTCTTGGGATACTTCACTTAGTAGTATGGGTTCCAGCTCTAACCAGGAAAATATAAGATGTGCTAAATCACCGTTGTTTCTTAGAGCTGAATAGGACTCCATGGTATACATATACCACATTTTATTAATCCATTCGTGGATTGATGGGCACTTGGGCTGTTTCCACCGCCTTGCAATTATGAATTGTACTACTATAAACATTCGAGTGCAGATGTCTTTTTTGTAGAGTGTCATTGGATCTTTTTGGGTAGATGCCCAGCAATGGAATTGCTGGATCAAATGGTAGATTCACTTGTATCGCTGTAAGGTATCTCCAAATTGCTTTCCACAGAGGTAGAACTAGTTTGCAGTCCCACCAGCAGTGTAGGAGTATTCTTATCTCTCCGCATTCACGCCAGCATTTATTGTTTGGAGACTTTTTGATAAAGGCCATTCTCACTGGAGTTAAGTGATATCTCATTGTGGTTTTGATTTGCATTTCCCTGATGATGAGAGATGTTGAGCATGTTTTCATATGTTTGTTGGCCATTCTTCTGTCTTCTTTAGAAAAGTTTCTGTTCAAGACCTTTTCCCACTTTTTAATAGGGTTATTTGATTTTTTTCTTGCTGATTTTCATGAGTTCTAAGTAGATTCTAGTTATCAGCCCCTTATCAGATGCATAGGATGCAAAAATTTTCTCTCATTCTATAGGTTGTCTGTTTACTTTCATGACTTTCTTTGGCTGTGCAGAAGCTTTTTAGTTTCATCATGTCCCATTTATTTATTTTTGTTGCTGTTGTGATTCCCTTTGGGGACTTCTTCATAAACTCTTTACCTAGGCCGATGTCTAGGAGAGTATTTCCAACCTTTCCCTCTAGAATTCTAATAGTTTCATACCTTAGATTTAAGTCTGTTATCCAGTGTGAGTTGATTTTTGTGAGAGGTGAAACGTGTGGGTCATGCTTTAGCCTTCTACAGGAGGCTATCCACTTTTTCCAGCATCATTTATTGAAAAGGGATTCTTTTCCCCAACGTATGATTTTTGTCTGCTTTGTCAAAGATTAGATGGCTATATGAGGATAGTTTTATATCAGGATTTTCAGATCTGTTCCACTGGTCAATATTTCTATTTTTGTGCCAATACTAGATTGATTTAATTACTCCAGCTTTGTAGTATAGTTTCATATCTGGCATATTAATGCTTCCCATTTTGTTTTTTTGCCTAGAATTGCTCTTGATATTCGGGGTCTTTGGTTCCATACAAAGCGTAAAATTATATTTCTATATCTGCGAAGAAAGCTGATGGGATTTTAATAGGTATTGCATTGAATCTGTAGGTCATTTTGGGTAGTATAGACATTTAAATGATGTTGAGTCTGCCGATCCATGAGCATGGTATGGATTTCCATCTCTTTACATCCTCTGCAGTTCTCCCTGTAGAGGTCTTTTACCTCCTTGGTTAAGTATATTCCTAGGTACTTTAATTTCTTTGTTGCTATTATGAAGGGAATTGAGTCTTTCATTTGGTTCTCAATTAGATTGTTGTTGGAGTATATGAATGCCTCTGATTTCTGTGTATTGATTTTGTATCCTGAGACTTTACTAAATTCATTTATCAGTTCCAGAAGTTTCTTGGTTGAATCTTTGGGGTTTTCTAAATATAATATCATATCATCAGCAAACAGTGAAAGTTTTATCTCTTCTGCCCCTATTTGGATACGTTTAATTCCATTTTCCTGTCTAATTGCTGTAGCCAGGACTTCCAGCATTATATTGAATAGAAGTGGAGATAGTAAGCAGCCTTGTCTAGTTCCAGTTCTAAGTGGGAATGCTTTCAATTTTTTCCCATTCAGTATGATGTTGGCTATGGGTCTGTCATATATGGCTTGTATTATTCTTATGTATGTCCCATCTATGCCTATTTTATTAAGTGCTCGTATCATGAAACGGTGTTGAATTTTGTCAAAAGCTTTTTCTGCATCTATTGAAAGAATCATGTGGTCTTTGTTTTTGCTTCTGTTTATGTGGTGAATTGCATTTATAGATTTACGTATGTTGAACCATCCCTGCATTCCTGGGATGAAGCCCACTTGGTCATGATGGATTATTTTTTTGATAAGCGTCTGGATTCTGTTAGCTAAGATTTTGTTGAAAATTTTTGCAGCTATATTCATTAGGGATATTGGTCTGTAGTTTTCTTTTTTTTGTTGCATCCTTTCCTGGTTTTGGTATCAGAGTAATATTCGCTTCATAAAAGGTCTCGGGGAGAATTCTTTCTTATTGATGTTGTGGAATAGTTTCTGCAAGATAGGTACTAGTTCTTCTTTGTGAGTGCGGTAGAATTCGGATGTGAACCATCTGGACCAGGGCTTTTTTTAGGGAGATTTTTAATTGCTGTTTCTATTTCAACTCTTGAGATTGGTCTGTTCAGGAAATCTATTTCTTCCTGATTGAGCCTAGGGAGGCTGTGTGTTTCTAGAAATTTGTCCAATTCCTCCACATTTTCCAATTTGTGTGAATAAAGATTTTTGTAGTACTCATAAATTATATCTTGTATCTGCTTGGGATCAGTTGTGATATCTCCTTTTTTGTTCCTGATGGAGCTTATTAGAGATTTCTCTTTTCTGTTTTTCATTAGCTTAGCCAATGGCGTGTCAATTTTGTTTATTTTTTCAAAGAACCAACTTTTTGTTTTATTAATCTCCTGAATAGCTTCCCCGTTTTCAATTTCATTTAGTTCTGATTTGCTCTCGTTGATTTCACTTCTTCTGCTGGGTTTGGGGTTGGTATGTTCTTCTTTTTCCAGCTCTTTGAGTCATTTTGTTAGATTGTCTATTTGTGTTCTTTTTGACTTTTGGTTATAGGCATTTATGGAGTTAAACTTTCCTCTCAGAACTGCTTTAGCTGTGTCCCAGAGGATTTGATAACTTGTCTCTCCATTGTCATTGTCTTCATAGAATTTTTTTATTACCATATTGATTTCTCTATTTATGAAGTAATCATTTAGTAGGAGGTTGTTTAATTTCCACGTTTTTGTGTAGAAATGTGAGTTCCTGTTAGGGTTGATTTCTACTTTTATTCCATTGTGATCTGAGAAGGTACATGGTATGATTTCTATTTTTTAAAATTTCTTGAGATTTACTGTGTGTCCTAGGATATGTTCAATCTTAGAGAATGTCCCGTGAGCTGATGAGAAGAACATATATTCAGTGGATTTTAGGTAGAATGTCCTGTAAATGTCAGTCAGACCCAATTGTTCTACAGTTTTGTTTAAGTCCATTATTTCTTTATTAATTTTCTGTTTGGAGGATCAATCTTGTGCCCTCAGTGGAATGTTGAATTCTCCAGTGATTATGGAGTTGATATTAATCAATTTGCTTAGATCCAGTAAGGTTTGCTTTATGAATCTGGGTGCACCTAAGTTGGGTGCATATATATTTAAAATTGTTATCTCTTCTTGTTGAACTGTGCCCTTCACCATTATATAATGACCCTCTTTGTCTTTCACTACTTTTGTTGGCTTAAAAACTAAATCGTCTGAAATTAGAACTGCTACGCCAGCCTTCTTTTGGCTTCCACTTGCCTGGAATACTGATCTCCACCCTTTTACTTTTAGTGTATATGCATCCTTGTAGGTTAGATGTGTTTCCTGAAGACAGCATATACTTGGCCTGTATTTTCTTATCCATTCAGCCAGCCTATGTCTCTTGAGTAGAGAGTTTAAGCCATTCACATGTATTGAGAGAACTGATAGGTAAAGTAGATTATTGTTCATTCTGTTGGGTTGGATGTTGTTGCTTTGATTTCTCTCTTGAGTCATTGTATTATCTGGCCTTTAATCGTTGGGTTTTGGTTATTTTTATATCCGTGAGTTTTTATTATGTTGTTCCATGCATAACACTGTTTTGAGTACTTCTTGTAGGGCTGGTCTTGTCTTGGTGACTTCTGTGAAACTTTGCTTGTCTGAGAATGTCTTTATTTCTCCTTCATATACGAAGCTCAATTTTGCAGGGAATAAGATTCTAGGCTGGACATTGTTTTGTTTCAGAAGAGTGAGAATGGGGCCCCAGTCTCTCCTTGCTTGTAAAGTCTCAGTAGAGAAGTCTGGTGTTATTCGAATTGGCTTTCTCTTGTATGTTACTTGCTTCTTTCGTCTTACACCTCTTAGAAGGACCTCTTTAGTTGATATTTTGGTCAGTCTGATGACTGCATGTCGTGACATCTTGCTGTTTGTATTGAATCTCCCAGGGGTCCTCTGAGCTTCTTGAACTTGTATATTGAGATTTTGAGCAAGGCCTGGGCAATTTTCCTGTATTATATCTTCTAATATCTTGTCCAACCCTTGAGTGTTGTCTTCTTCCCCTTCTGGTAACCCTATGTCCCTCACATTAGGTTTCTTCACATAGTCCCATATCTCTTTTAGGCTTTGCTCTTTTCTCTTGTTTCTCTGCTCTATCTCTGTGACTGTTTTATTTACTTGGAAGGTGTTATCTTCAATCTCTGAGATTCTTTCTTCTGTTTGATCTACCCTGTTCTTGAGCCTTTCCACTGTATTTTGTAGTTCCCTGAATTGAATCTTCATTTCCAGGAGTTCGGTTAAACTTTTCTTTATTGTGTCTATTTCTTTAGTGAACTTTTGTTCTAGGTCTTGGAGGTTTTTTGTGGTGTCTTTGTTTTGGTTATTGAGTTGTTCTTGCACGTCGGTGAGTTTTCTTGTGATCCACATATGAAATTCCTCTTCTGTCATTTTGGTTGCCTGATTTTGGTTGGTGTCCGTTTCTAGGGGGCTGGTGCTCCTCTTTGGGTATGTGTTTTCCATTTGGTTCTTCATATGTCTGGAGTTTCTTCGCTGATTTCTTCCCATGTTGATCAGTTGTTGTTTCTTTCCTTTAGGTTTTTGTTTGGGTATTCACATGCCTTGTTTAGTTTCTGAGCCAGTAGGTAGTGTCTGTGGGTAAGAATCGACCATTCCCTATATAATGAGTCAGTAGGTGCCATGAAAAGGCTGTGCAGGATGTCCTCCCTGTCAGTAGATGGTGCTTGCTTGGAGGAATAGGCTATGCTGTTGTTTTTATGTCCTGTTATCAGCTCTTGTTCCTGTAGAGAGGCACTCTAGTGCCTCAGGTTTTCAGTGGGGCCCTGGGGCTTCCAGGTGTGTCCTTTTCTCCCCCTCAGTGAGGGCTGATCTAGGAGAGAGTCTGGGCGGAGGCGGGTTGGGAAAGCCTGCCCTCAGGCACCACCAATGCTATTAGCCGAGGTCAAAGTTCTGTTGTCTGCTTCCAGGAAAAGCTATCAGGGAGGGGCTGGAATGGCCCTGCTCAGCCAGAAAGTCTGTGTGTGGGGGTGGGGCTGTATGAGACCCACAGTCTGGAGTGGGCCTCGTTTCTTTCCACCCTCCCCAACTCCGCAGCTACTCCTGGGCCTCTGCCAGCAGGCCAGACCTCACGCCACCAGTCCTCCCCGAACTGTGATGCCGGCAGGGAGGTTCCCTGTGCAGGAACACCACCTGGGCTGGGCGTATGGCCTCCTTTTGGGAGGATGGTTGCCCTCTAAAATGCTGATATGCCCCTGAAGGCACACATACCTTAGTAGCTGTTCACGTATATCCCTTCTGTGCCCTGGGCAATGTGAGACCTTGGTGCATGGGATCTGGTCTACAGGTCTGACCTCTGTTCCCCAGAGTTCAAACTATTTCCCCACCAGGGAGAGGAGTGCCAGTCCCAATTCGCCCACAGGGAGCCCAAGCTGGGTCTATGTCTCTCATCCTCAGGGTCTGCACCGTTCTCCTGGGATCACCGTGCCAGCAGCACCTGGGAGGGCTGGCAGTTAGGGAGCTCACAGTCTGAGTTCCCCTTAGTCAGCTGTAGGGTCCCAAAAGGGAAGGTCTCGTTTCCTGGAGGTACCTCTGGCTGGTGGCTATATTGTCTCTTTTTGCAGTTGCGGGTAGGGTCGGCAGAGGGGAGAATGAGGCAATATGGCGCCTGCCACATGGCTTGGTTCTGTGCACGCAGAGGTGCCTCGAGGGATTTGGGAGCCTGGTGCCGCGTCCACTACAGGCTTACCGCTCACTGGCAGCTGCCATCTCTGGGCTGGTGTCTGTAGGTCTCTCCACCCGCTGGGGAGCCCAACAGCAGTCCCAGATGCAGGAGAGGGGAAAGGTGACTGATCCACCTACCCTTCCTGCTGGTCTTCGGGCTACTCCGGCGTTCTCAGCTTCCAGTTCTCCTCTGCAACCTTCTCCCGTGGAGTCTCCCGTGGTCTCAGGTACCCCTCCTTCCGGCCCTCATCCGCTGTATGCTCGTCTTCTTGCTTCTTTTTTATAATTTCTGCTAGAATCTGTCTTTTCTGCTGAGACATCCTGTCTCACGGTTTTTCTCATCAACCATCTTGATCCAGTGTCAACATTATCTTTTAATACTGTAAAAATCTGTATGCCCAAAAACTTTGAAATGTGAAGGAAATGAACAAAATCTTGGAGGCACACAACCTCCTTAAGCTTAACCAGGAGAAAATATGATTCCTGAACAGACCAATATCAAGTGTAGAAATTGGAGCAATAATTAAAATCTTACAACAAAAAATAGTCCCAGAGCAGATGGTTTCACACCTTAATTTACTAAACTTACAAAGAACTGATACCTATGTCATAGAAATTATTCCACAACACTGAGAAGGATGATATCCTCCCCAACTCATTCCACAAAGCCAATGTAACCTAGACACCAAAGGAAGGAAAGACACAACAATAAAAGAAAAATTTAGGCCAGTATCCCTCATAAATACACATCCAAAAACCCTCAACAAAATCTTAGCAAAAATAATCCAACAGTACATAAAAATATAATTCATCATGACCAGGTAGTCTTTATCCCAGGGATGCAAGGTTGGTTCAACATACGCACATCTATAAATGCAATTCACCACATAAATAAAAGCAAAAACAAAGCCCATATAATTCTCTCAATAGACGAAGAAAAATAATTTGACAAAATTCAGGACACTTTTATGATAAAAACACTTTTATGATAAAAACATGGTGATTGCCTTTTCACGTTGAGTCTCCTAATAGCTCTGTAGGCTTCTTGTATCTGCATATCTAGATTTCTTTCCAGGCATGTTTTCCTCTGGTATTCCAATAAATAGATTTTCCAGCCCTTGTCTCTCCTCTTCTCTTCTCTTCTCTTCTCTTCTCTTCTCTTCTCTTCTCTTCTCTTCTCTTCTCTTCTCTTCTCTTCTCTTCTCTTCTCTTCTCTTTCCTCTCCTCCCTCTCCTATAATTCTTATATTTTGTTTCTTTACATAATCACACATTTCTTGTATATTTTGCTGTTTTCTCTTGCTTATGGGTTCTTTTTCTTTATCTGATTTGGTTAGCACATAGGCATTACCTTCAAGCTCTGAGATTATTTCCTCTGCAGGATCCATTCTATTCTTAAGGCTTTCCACTGTGTTTTGAAGTTCCTTGAATGCATCTTTCATTTCCATTATTTCTGTTTGTTTTTTTCCATAATATTCCAATTTCTTTAGAGAATTTTTTATTTATTTCCTGCATTTTTCTCATGGCTTCTTTGTTTTGGGTTTCTATTTTCTTTTCAAATCCATCGAGTTTTCTTACAATCCATATTCAGAATTCTTCCTCCATAATTTTAATTATTTTGTCTAAATTAGTATCCGCTACTTAGGATATAATGTTTTGTTTTGTGAGTGACTTTTCCCTCTGATATTCTATGTTTCCTGCATTCTTTTGCTGGTTCTTTCTCATCAGGCTCCTTGTTCAAAAACTAGGAGTACTAGAATTGGTTTATACCCCTATCTTCAAGTTCCCAAGTATGTTACTTGACAGTGGTGGGAAGAGGAGCATTGATCTTGTATTGCCTTAGAGGTATTTTAGCAACTTGAGTTACCTCTGACTTGTCTTCATCTCTTGGCAATGGAGATTAGTAAGTTTGGTCCACCAGCTTAAGCTCCCAGGTGGTGGATCACACTTGTGTATTTGACTTCACTGCCCCCTAATAGCTTGAGGTGGAGGGCACTTTGTTAAACTATGGGGTTACCCTCTCTGTTGTTCATTTTTCATTGTGTGGAGGAGCCATTTATTGAGGTAATCTTATGCCTTTGTGTTAGTCTGTGGTCCCCCAGTTGGGGAATATGAATGCCCCCATCTTTAGGAAGGGCCTTGCCACTCCTGAGGGTTACTGGGATTCTAGTTCTCCTTAAAGTGTGGGTAAGGCAAGACAGATTGCAGCTAATGCCTCCAAGCCTGGGTATGTGTGTTTCTATGGTTGCTTGATCTGCTGCTAGGGGGAGTCATTAATATTTTATTCAGGGTTCTTTCACCACATTTGGGAGACTGTTCCTATTGGAAGGGATCAATTGGTACAATTGCTAAGGTCTCTGGCCAGAATTTTCCTTCCCTGTCCACAAACCCCACTGTTTGAAGCTGCCTGGATACAGAGAGAAAGCCCTGGAGTTATGTTCTTATTAGATGACCTAAGCCAGTTAGGCAAGGTGAATCAATGGACTGTCAACTATTGTTTAGCACCAAAGCTCCACAGATTCATGCCTAGTCACACAGGGAAAGCAGCTTTTCTCTTGAAGGGTGGAGTCTGCCACACCCAGCATTAAAGTCACTGGCTAGTGGAGGAGTGTTGTCCAAGAATGTTGAGTGTCCCAGCATCTGGGATCCCACAGATCATGGCCTCTCACTCCTGGGAAACTAGCATTGGGGGAAAGCATCTAAGATGTGCCCACCAACACAGATCTAGCTAGCTAAATCAACAAGTCATGGAAGTCTCAACAATTCACATCAGCTGCACAGAGAAAGCAGCTATACTCGCCTTTCCCTACCTCCAAGGCTGGATCTCACCACACCCAGTGCAAAAATCACTGGGCTGGTGAAAGGGTGGTGCATGAACCATAGCTCACCACAGCATCTCCGTGTTGTGGACTCCAAAATGGTGACCACTCACCTGTGGAGAGCTAGGACTGGGTATGACTGCTCACTCAGGAGTTGGTAGATGTTGGTTTTGTGGACTCAATCAACAGGACACCCACTGTCCTTTGTGCATCACAGGCCCACGGTCTCATGACTGTCTGCCACAAGGTCTTGCTCTGTTTGTCCCACATTGAGCAGGCCTAATCATCAGCAGTTTTCAAGGGGCAGAGCCCAATTTTCACCATTCGCCTCCTTTGTTCTGGCCCCCCTGACCACCAGAGGTGAGGGTCTTGTCTCCAACTCCCTCACACTGTCACAGGAAATGATCACTCATAGTAGTCCCTCCCCCATCCAGTGCAGTCCTAGCACAGAGCACTAGGGAGTTCAAAACGTTTTCTCACTATTGTCCCCTCTCCACAGAGCCCACCATCCTGTGCCACAACTTTTCACTGACTTCAGGAACGTCTCTGTCTGAGTGGGTGTAGAGGTCAGTGGAGGAGCCAGGCATCCTCCTGTGCGTCAGATCCCACTGCATTCATTGGCTGGGCAGGCATGTCTGTACAATGCTCTATTCTCTATTGTTTATCTCACACTCTTCAGACTTTGCTATCATATTTCCCATTCATCTTTTTTTTTTCCTACATTGCATGCCTCAACACTGTTTCTCTGAAGTTTCACAATGCTGTTCTTTGGGGAGATTGATCCACTCATGTGTAGCCATCCAAGTTATTCACCTCCCTCTCTCGGAGCAGAGAGCCAGGAGATCACCTCTAATCTGCCATTCTTCTCTCAGCAATATTTTCAAAAACACAATTAATAAGATATATTTACTTTTTTGGTACTAAGTCTTCAAAATCCAAGAATGTTTACATAGCATATATCAGGTCAGACTGACCATTTTCTAAGTGCTCAATAGCAACACATGGCATTACATAACATTCATTACAGTGGTTCTGGTAATGAACAACCAAGATAGGATAATGGATGGCTATAGTTAAGTGTCCCCATTCTGATGAAATAGAAAATTCTATAAGCAATAAGATGGCATCAACAACTAACCTACAAAGAAAAACCCATCAGGCTAACAGCAGATTTCTCAGTGGAAGAACTTACAAGGCAAAAGGAATTGGGGCCCCATTTTTTGTTTTTTTAAACAGAACAACTGTCAACCAAGAATTGATATCCTGAAAAACTAAGTTACATAAATGATAGCAAAATAAAACATTTCCAAACAAGCGAATACTAAGGGAATCTGTCACTACTAAACATACTCTACAGGGAATACTCACAACTGCACTATACATGGAACTTCAAAATAGATATCCACCAGTATAAAAATCAACCAAAAGATAAAGCTCATGGCTCATATAAAACAACAGCAAAAGAGGAAAAATAAAACAGTAACATAAAATCCAACTTGATGAACAGACCTGTATCCTACATATCAATACTAAAACTGAACATGAATGAACTTAATGTCCCACTTAAAAGACATAGACTTGCTTCATGGATAAACAACAACAAAACACAAGTATATGTTGTAGCCTGGAAACATATCTAACTCACAAGGACTCAAATAGACTAAAGGTAAAGAGATGAAAAAATATGTATATTTCACACAAATGAAAACCAAAACCAAACAGGTGTAGCCACTCTCATATCAGATAAAATAGACGTTAAATTAATAATAGCTAAAAAGACAAATATAGTAATCATATAATGATAGAGGGAGAAATTCAACAAGGCGGCACAACTATCCTAAATATATATGTACATAACACAGGAACTACCAGATTTATAAAGCAAAGTCTACTATATCTAAGCACTGAAATAAATGGTAGCTTCAATATTGCTAGGGATGCCAACACTCCTCTGATAGACCTACACAGATCACTGAAGCAGAAAATTAATAAAGACACACCGGACTTAAATGTGACTCTGGAGCAAATGGACCCAATAGACATTTACACAAATATTCTATGCAAAAAGTTACTGAATATACCTTCTTCAAATCAGCACATGGAACATTTTCCAATATTGAACATGTCTTAGGCCACAAGTCTCATCAAATTAAAAAAAAAAATCAAAATCATACCATGGATATTCTCAGACCACAGTGGAATAAAACTAGAAAAAAAATCTAAGAGAAACACTCATATATACACGAAATCATGGAAATTAAAACAACCTGCTGCTGAATGATCCTGGAGTCAATGATGAGTTTAACAGGGAAAACAAAAGATTCCTTAAAGTGAATGACAAGGGTACACAAACAATCAAAATCTATGAGATACAGAAAAACATTCCAAATAGGAATGTTCATAGACTTTATTACCTACAACAAAAAGATAGAAAGATTAAGAATTAACAACCTAATGTCACAACTCAAGGAACTAGTAGTAAAGAAAAACCAAACCAAACCCAAAGCCAGCAGAAGAAACAAAATGACTAAGATCAGAACTAAATAAATAAATCTATTTACCAGAACTAAATAAATTGAGAACAAAACAATTATACAGGAGATTAATGAAACAAAAACTTGGTTCTTTGAAAAGATAAACAAAATTGATAGACCCCTAGCTAGATTAACCAGAAATAGAAGAGAAAGGACTCAAATAAGCTCAATCAGGAATGAAAAAGGAGACATAACAACTGATTCCATAGAAATACAAAATATCATCTGTGAATACTATGAAAACCTCTACACTTACAAGCTAGAAAACCTAAAGGAAATGGATAAGTTCCTGAAAACACACAATCTACCAAGCATCAGTCAGGAAGAAACAGAAATCCTGAATGGGCCAATAATGTGCACTGAGATTGAAGCAGTTATAACCCCCCCCCAAAAAAAAATATTCAGTCCACACAGATTCATAGGCAAATTCTACCAACCCTACAAAAAAGAACTGGTACCTATCCTATAGATCTAATCTATAGTGAAGAACTCCTCCCTACCTATAAAGCCAGTATCACTTTGATGCCAAAGCCAGGAAAAGAGAAAGAAAAAAAAGAACAGAAAAGAAAAGAAGAGAGGCGGGGCGGGGCGGGCGAGGTGAGGCAAAGCGAGGAAAGAAAAGAAAGAAGAAAACTACAGACCAATATTACTTATGAATAAAGATGCAAAAATCCTGAAAAAGATATTAATAAGCTGAATTCAATAGCTCATCCAAAAGATAATTCACCATGATCAACTGGGTTTCATCACAGCAATCAAATGATGGTTCAACATATGCAAATCAATAAACGTGATTCACCACATGAATAGAAGCAAAACCAAAGACCATATGATCATCTCAATAGATGCAGAAAAATGATTGAATAAAATTCAGCATGCTTTCATGACAAAAAGCCTCAAAAAACTAGGCATAGAAGGAACATATCTCAAAACAATAAAAGCCATAAATCACAAATAGCCAACATCAAGCTGAATGCGGAAAAGTTCAAAACATAGACACTATGAACTGGAATAAGACAATGGTGTCCACTGTCATAACTTCTATTCAACATAGAACTAGAAGTCCTAGACAGAACAACCAAGCAAAAGAAAGAAATTAAGGGTATCTAAATTGGGAAAGAGGACTTCAAACTATCCCTTTTTGGCTGACAGTATGATATTATATCTAGAAAATCCTAAAGACACCACCAAAAGGCTTCTAGAATAAATAAATTCAGAAAAGTATCAGTTTACAAAATAAAGGTACACAAATCAGTAGCATTTCTACATACTAATAACAAACAAGCTGAGAGTCAAATAAAAGACACAATAACATTCACAATAGCTACAAAGAAAATAATATACCTAGGAATATACTAAACCAAGAAGCTGAAAGAGTTCTACAAGGAGAACTATAAAAATTGATGAAAGAAATCACTGATGACATAAACAAATGGAAAAACATCTCATGTTCATCGATTGGTAGAATCAACATTGTTAAAATGTTCATACTGCCCAAAGTGAAATACACATTCAATGCAATTCTCATCAAAATACCAATGTCATATTCTACAGATCTAGAAGAAAATTATTCTATGCTTCATCTTCAACCAATAAAAGTCCAAATAGCCAAAGCAATCTTAAGCAGAAAGAACAAATATGGAGGCATCACATAACCTGACTTCAAATTATACTATTATACAAGGCTATAGTACCAAAAACAGCAGCCTACTTATAATAATAGAGATATAGGCCAATGGAACAGAATAGAGAACCCAGAAATAAAACCATCTTCCTACACCCAATTGATTTTCAAATAAACAAACAATAACATACACTGGGGAAAGGAAGTACAATTCAATAAATTTTGCTGGATAAATATGATACCCACATACAAAAGAATGAAACAACACCCTTATCTCTCACCATATACAAAACTTAATTAAAGATGAACAAAAGATTTAAATCTAAGACATAAAAGCATAAAAATTCTAGAAGAAAACATAGAAAAATCTCTTCTAGACATCGGAATGAATTTATGACTATGACCCCAAATGCAAAAATAGCAACAACAAAAATAAATGAGACTCAACTAAATTAAAAAAGCTTCTGCTTCAGCAAAGTAAATAATCGACAGAGTAAATAGACAACCTATAGAATGGGAGAAAATATTTGCAAACTATACATCTGATAAAGGGCTAATTTTCAGAATCTACAGGGGCCTCAAACAAAACAGCAAGAAAAAGCAAACAACCTCATTAAAAAGTAGGCAAAAGACATGCCAAGTTTTTCAAAAGAAGATAGACAAATGGCCAAGAAAGATGAAAAACTGCTCAACATCACTAATCATCAGGGATATGCAAATAAAAACCACAATGAGATACCCACAATGATATTCCTGTTGGAATGGCCATTATTAAACAGTCAACAAACAATAAATGCTGGCATGGATGCAGAGAAAAAGGAAAACTTATACACTGTTAGTGGGACTGCAAATTAGTACAACCTCTATGGAAAACAGTATGGGGATTCCTCGAAGAAATAAGTGCAAACTTAACAATTCTACCCAGCAATCCTACTACTGTGTATCTACCCAAAGGCTAAGAAGTCATTTTACCAAAAAGGCACCTGCACTCAAATGTTTATTGCAGCAAAATTCACAATTGCAAACATGTAGAATCAACCCAACTGGCCATCAACTCTCGAGTGGATTAAGAAAATGTGGTATGCATATATGTGTGGACATACACACACATACATATATACCATGAAGTACTACTCAGTCATAAAAAGGAATAAAATAATGTCTTTTGCAGCAACTTGAATGAAAGTGGAAACTATTATCATATGTGAAGGATCTAAGGAATGGAAAAACAAACATCACATGTATTCTCTAATAATTGGGAGCTAATTGATGGACACACACAGTTCCAAAGAGATGTAAAGGTCATTGTATATCTGGAAAGGGAGAAGGGGAAGGGAAAGATTAAAATTTATCTATTGGGTTCATTGAACACTATTCTTGTGATGCGAACACCAAAAACCACAACTTAGAGCATTATAAAGGATATCCATGTAACAAAAACATTTGTACCCCGTTAATATTTTGAAATTAACAAAACCTCACAGAAAAAAAAATTGGATTAGTTATGAGGATGGATTTCCTCATAGTAAATACTGTCAAACTTTACAAAAACAATTTCAAGTCCTAGAACGATGGGATAAATATGACCTACCTTTTAACTAGGTGAGGTAACATAAACTTTGACACTGCTAGTATAGAGCCTGGTGTATACCAGGTTCTCAATAAGTAATTTCCTCATTCATCTTATTTTTCTTTCATATAGGGAAGAGATTTCTTGGGAATAAATTGGACAGTTTATGTTAATTCTTCTAGGTTATTCTAGATCATTCAGTAGTAAATTATTTCCAAACAGAGAGAGTCAAAGAAGTACCCAAAAGGATTACCCCCTAGGAGAATTTGGTCATTTAATATGAAAAGAAAATCTGTCATGGTACCAATAATCCAAGAATCAGCAGTTTGCAAAGGAAACCACTAACATTTTCCCATCAATAACAAATGGAATGCTATAGAAGAAAATTCATTTGCCTGACAGAACGCATGTATTCTAGCCCCTGCTTTGCCACTGATTCTCTCTGTAAACTTATTCAAGTCACAATTCCTTGTACAGACCTTGATGGACTATTCTGAAATAGTTAAATGAGAGGGTTAAATTATAATAGATGAGTTTGAGTTTACTTTCTAGCTCCAACACATTACAGGTCATAATATTTTAGTTTTACCATAGAAACCAAACTCCATTATCATAAATAACTGACAAGCAAATCTTCTAAACTTCTAATCTTCCTTCACAAAAAGACATTGCTTCTGATACATGATACCATGTTTTTCCGAAAATAAGACAGGGTCTTATATTTATTTTTCCTCAAGAAGACACCTAGGGCTTATTTTCAGGGGATGTGTTATTTTTTTAAGTATGATACAACAATGTACATTTATTCAAATATAGTTAAATTGTCTTTTTCTGGAACATCATCATAACTCTCCAATCCCTAAATTCCATCCTGAATTTCTTGCGACTCTATTTCCTTTGGAACCATTGGCCCCAATCTCTCATGTCGAGAAATAGAGCTCTCCTGGGGCAGATGAGAAGGGCTGCTTATCTTCTTTATCGGTTTGTGACAAACTGCATGGGTTGTGCAGATACACTGCATAGCCATGCCCATCACTAGGTCTTATTTTCGGGGTAGGGCTTATATTGCACAAATGCTTAGAAATCCTGCTAGGGCTTATTTTAGGGGTAGGTCTTATTTTCGGGGAAATATGGTAGTTTGAAGGGTAAAGCCAGAGATAATGAACCACAAGGGAAAGTTTCTGTAACTTGGGAGCTAATATGGATAGGCTTGGCTGTTGAGACCTTTAAATTCACCATGGTAGAAAATGGGTGTTGTTTTGTTTTTATAAATATGAATAAAAAGTTAATACAGATTTTTATGTCAGTTTAGTTTCCTTACCTCCATAAAAAAATGAAAATGTGATTAACATTGCCATTTGTCTCTGCCGCATAGTTTCAGAAGAGAAATAATCTCTTAATTAAATATTTATTTAGTTAAACCTAACTTCCTTGGAATCAGGTAGATATAGGAGTCAAAAACTAAAGATATTATCAGATAGTATCACTGTCACCATTTCAGTAAATACAAACACATACACATACATCTTGTGCCAGGTAGCTTGGAAAACAGCTCAAAACAACCAACCCTTCCTTTAATAGCCTACTTTTATCTTCATTTATTTCATGCAATGGCTGAAGCTGACATCTCTCAGAAGGAATAACATGTTAAAATTTTTAAAAACTGTCAAAATTCATCTCCTAACACAAATTTGTGGTTGTAAAAGATGCAAAATATCTTGTTTCCATAATCAGTCAATACCAGCAGATAGCTGAAATAATTGACTAATGGATTAAACTAGTTTAAGGTGATTCCAAAACCTTTTTCAATAGCTCCTGATGAGAGTTTCCATGAAGGGTCTTGGCTATGTACTGAGAAGCAGGAAAAAAATACATAATAGGCATCTATAGGGCAGTCAATATTGAGACTATATGTAGCACATATCAGAATTCAGGTTTCCATGAAAATTCAAAATGACTTCTTTAAAATATTTTAAATTTAAACAACTTTTTACATGAATTTGCACAAAATAATGATCCACAAAATATTTGTCAGTCCTCACATTGCTAATTAACAAAGTAATATTAATAAAATCCTATAAACAATGGATTTGTTTTTAGAAATATGGTAAACTTAGAGCTTGCAGTAAAGTCAAACTTCTCTGATTTTTAATGCTCCTCACCATTCTTTCCATCTTATCTCTATGGTTCCTAACTCATGCTCAAGCTCAGTTCTTACACTTCATTTAATATACCAAGTCCATTTCTTATCTAAACTTTTACTCATTTTGCTAAACTACATAATTTTTACCCATTCTTCAGTAATGACTCCAATGCCATCCATGAAGTTTCTCCCAAGAACTTTATCATACATCTGTTTATGAACATCTGCAGAACATATTGCCTAAACTAGCATTTTTTGTCATTAATTAAAGTGCAAGAAGAAAGAACTTATATTACAAACTTTGCTTTTCCACTATTTGGTTATTTCTCATTGATAAAGTCCGAACTTCTTCAGGCCTTAGTTACCTCATCTGTCAAAAGATGAGTTTAGATCAGGTTTTGGGTTTAGCAACATATAATTTTTACTTTATTTTATAAAGTAGGTGATTGTTTCAACTTCTTAATAACTTTTCAAAGATATAGCAGCACTTTTTTTATTTTTCATCTCCAATCTAACACAATAACTACTCAAAAAAATTCTGGTATCATAATGAGATGTTTTGATACCTGGGTCTTCTACTAGATTATATGAGGCCAGAGAAGAGCCTATATCTCAGACGACATTTAAAAAAATAGGTAAATGTATAGGCTCTGAGTATTTGTTTATATACCTGTATACACTACCTTCACCTTTCAACTGTTGTTCATAAAGTCACAAAATACAAAAAAAAAAAAATATATATATATATATATATATCATCAAAATACTCTAAGTTACACTTCTGAATATAATGTTAAAAAGATGGATGGGACATCACTCACATTTTAAAAAGAACAAAAATGCCAGATGAATTATAAAATTATAGCTCTTCATGAACCAATGAGACATCCAAGATCACAGAGTAACCAAGTACAGGTTGAACATTCCTCATCCAAAAATCTGAAATGCAAAATGCTACAAAAGTCAAAACTTTTTGTGTGCCAACATGATGCCAAAGTAGAAAATTCCACACCTGACCTCATGTGATAGGCTGCAGCCAAAATGCAATCAAAACCCATCAAAATGTTATTAACTGGCCAACACTAAGGTGTTCACATGGTAATAATACTCACTGGGTGCCAGTTGGGGTGGAGGGGGTAAACTCACAACTTATGGAAGGGGAACACACTGTATAGGGGATGCACATGCTTATAGCCCTGGCTTGGGCAGTACAAACACATTACATGTGACCAAAATGTTTGTACCTCCTATAGTATCCTGAATAAATAAAAAAAACTTGTTTCATTCACAAAATTCTTAAAAATATCTTTAAAATTATCTTCAGGCTATGTGTGTTATGTGTACATGAAACATAAGTTTTGTGTTTATAATTGGGCCTTGGTCCCAAGATACTATTTATATATATATATATATATATATATATATATATATATATATGCAAATATTCCAAAACCTGAAAACATCCAAATCAAAAACACTTCTCATCCCAAGTATTTTGGATAAGAGATACCTAACCTATAGTTTGAAACCCCAGAAAAGACAGTCCCCTCCAAAGAATAGGGACACCAAAACTCTCTCATCAGTGGTACAGTAAAGGAGGAAGAGACTCAGTGTTTAAGATTCACATTCACTATTTAAGAAGATATCAGCACAAAATTGTAATGAGTTCCTAAAAGCCACGTGTGGGCTAGCATAACTAAATGGAAAGGCTCAAAGTTCTAAACACAAAGAGAGCTTTCAGCCACTTGCAGGCTCCTCCCCATTACACCTCCACCAAGTGCTCAGAAGAAAAAAAAAAAAAGATTGGGAGCAAAATAGGAAACCACAGATATCTGCTCTTAGTTGTGCAGGCCTGGAGAAGGAGAGTAGCTATTGCTGTGAGAAAGACATGAAGTGCCATTCAGACCTTCTCCCATATGGAGCAAAACCCTAAGCTTTAAGCTTCTAGAAGAAGAAAGTTTTTATCCCATTACAGGTAAGGGAAAAGTAAAATAGAAACTTTTCCCTTAGGGTTGGGGAAGGAAAGAATCCTTAGCACAAGATTTTATATTAATACCATGAGAAGTTGCCTACCAGTTATTGGAAAGAATGGGGGAGCAGAAAACTATTTATTCTAAAAGTACAATCAAAGATACAAGGCAGAATTTAGCTACCATACACGGGAAGGGTAGCATCTCTGAAAAAGCCTCATCCTCAAGACCCAGGTACAATCATGTGTTGCTTAACAACTGGAATACCTTCTGAGAAATGTATCATTAGGTGGTTTCATTGTTGTGCAAACATCATATAGTATACTTACACAAACCTAGATGATATAATGTACTACAACCTAGGCTTTATGCAATGGCCTATTGCTCCTGGGCTACAAACCTGTATAGTATGTGACTGTACTGGATAGTAAAGCCAATTGGAACACAATCTGAAGTATTTGTGTATCTAAACATAGAAAAAGTACAGTAAAAATACAGTATAAAAGATAAAAAATTATACCTGTATAGGGCACTTACCATGAATGGAGCTTACAGAACTGGAAGTTGTTCTGGGTGAGTCAGTGAATGAGTGGTGAGTGAATGTGAAGGCCTAGGAAATTACTGTAGACTGCTGTAAATTTTATAATACTGTACACTTATGCTACACTAAATTCTTATTTTTTATTTTTTCAATAAATTAAACTTAGCTTACCATACTTTTTATTTTGTAAACATTATTTCTTTTAACTTTTAGGCTTTTATAATAACAGCTTATAATATAAACACATTGTATGGCTGTACAAAAATATTTTCTTTCGTTGTATCCTCATTCTATAAGCTTTTTTCTATTTAAAAATTTACTTTAATTTTTACTTTTTCAACTTTTTTGTTAAAAACTAAGACACAAACACACACATTAGCCTAGGCCTACACAGGGTCAGGATCATCAATATCATTTGTCTTCCCTACCTTCACATCTTGTCCCACTGAAAGCTCTTCAGGGGCAATAACACATATGGAGCTGTCATCTCCTATGGTAACAATGTCTCCTGGTTATTTCACATTCAATTTTTTTGTATAAGTAGAAGGAATACAGTCTAAAATAATGATTAAAATATAGTATAAATAAATAAGCTCCATTATAATTTTATGGGATCACCATTGTGTATGTGATTTGTCTTGACTGAAACATCATGATGCAATGCATGATGTACACAGAGCCTGCCAAATATTGAGGCTGAATCAGGAAAACAGAGAACCCGTTGCACCTATTATGTACCTAACAAGCACCAAGAAACAAGCAACAGCTATCTATTGCTAAGATAGGAGCAAAAACATGGGAAAAGTTTCCCCTGTGGCATAGGCACATAGGCAAGGCTGAAAACCTTGGGTAGAGCAAGAAAAACCTTCTATTATTCTAGCTCTAATACTATATGAAAGATGATTTATAGAGATTCAAAAGCAGTTCTCAAGTGACAATAAAAATAAAAACAATTTAAACCCAGTTCTAGTCCTGAATAAATTGACTCAACCCCCCCACACACACTAACAGTTAGAAACATAAGCACTCCCATTTAAAGACACAAATATAAGTCCCCTGAGTTTCTTCCATTCTACAGGTCATTATTAACACTCAGTAAAGGATTGTAAAACACACAGAAAAGCAAGAAAAATAATCCACTGTCAAGAAACAAAACGATGAACAAAACCAGATTCAGAGATAACTCAGAAGTTATAAACATCACACACAGAATTAGAAATAACCATCAGTAACATACTAAAGACTAATAGAAAAGCTGGAAAAATATGCATGAACAAAGTTGGGTAATTTCAACAGAGAGATGTAAACTAAATGCGTAAACTGGAAACATTTTTTTTAAAGAATGAAAAAATGAAGAGTGCCTGCAACAATAATAGACTCTATACAGCCAAGGAATAAAACAGTGAAATTGAAGTAGATTAATAAAAATACCCAACTGAGTCACAAAGAGGAAAGAAAAGGTTGAAAAAATTTTGAGGATCCAAGAACTGTGAGGAAGTATCAAAGTTTCTTATATATGCATAATTGGAATTTGAATAAAAGAGAGGAAAAAGGAACAGAAAAATATCTAGACAGAAAATACTGTAAAAATATTTAAAGAGAAAATGGCCAAAACTGTTTTTAAAAAGTGAAAATACAAAGAACATCTTGAAGGAAACCAGAGGGGACAAATTACATTACATATAGAAAAACAAAGATTTTTAAATCAGATTTTTTCATAAGAAACTATGCAAGCCAAAACACATGGGAGTAATATCTTTATAAAACTCAAAAACTGTCAACCCAAAATTCCATATTTACAAAATATACATTTCAGGAAAAAGACAAAACAGAGAATTTTTTTTACAAATAATAAAGCTAAATATCAGCAGGCCAACACTACAAGAAATGATAGAGGGTATTTTTTTTTAAATAGAAGGAATATGATACCAGACAGACATTTGCAAATAAACAAAAAATGAAGTCTAAGTAACTAAAAGAAAAGTACATTAATTTTATATTGCTGCTGTAACAAATTGAAACTGACTTAGTTGAAAATGACTCATATTTATTATGTTAGTTTTGTAGGCCAGAAGTTTAACACAGCACTCACTGGGTTAGAATTAAGGTGTCAAAAGACTCTTACTCAAGGTTCTTGGAAAGAATCCACTTCCAAGACTATTCAAGATATTATTTAAATTAAGTTTCTTGCAGCTATAGGACTGAGATCACAATCTTTTGACTAGTTGTCAGCCAGTGACAGGTCTTAGCCCCTAAAGGCCTGTCTTTAATCCTCACAGGTGGCTTCCTATGTCTCAAAACCAGCAACAGAGCTTCAAATCCTTCACATGCTTATAGTGGCTCGGATTTCCTCTTTTGTGTCACCTCTTTCACTTTCCTGTTTCACTGCCTCCTTCACACTGACACTTTCACCTTCCTCAAATGTCTTTAAGGATTCGTCTCATTACATTGTGATCACCTGGGTAATTCAGGATACTTTCCCTATTTTAACGTCATCTGATTAATAATTTTAACTACAATTTCAAATTCCATCAACACAAGACCTAGATTAGTGTTCAAGTAATTGGGAGGCAGTAATCATGAGGGAAAATTTTTACAAATTTGCCTACTATACAAGGTAAGTATAAAATATATTTCTTCTAATATTTATTCACTCTAGAAATAATTGACTATGTAAAGCAAAAATATTAACAATATATGCTGATCTATAGCATATTTAAGAGCACAATGTATTAAAGCAAAATAATTCAATAAAGAGGAATTAGAAGTATAATCTTGTAAAAATTATTACATTATACGTGAAGGAGTACAATATTACTTAAAGATAACTTAAAAGTAAGATGTATAAAACCTAGGGAAACCACTCAAACAATTAGGAAAGAGATATGTATAATAAACCAATAGTAGGATAAAACATAATAATGAACTATACTCTATTCAAATGTAGAAAAAAAGGAAGACAGAAACAAGGAACAGATAGAATGAATACAAAAGAACTCAAAATGACACACCTGTGTTGATTGGCCATTCAGGAGAGCAGAATAGAGGCACCTGGCCATCACATTCCCATCTCCCCCATCTGGATCAGATCTTACCAAAGTCAGAAGGGACTTCATATTGCAGGGAAAAGGTTAGCTGAAGAATCCCACCAGTCCCCCACTGCCACCATAAACACCTACAGTCCTTAATACAGTAGAATCCCACAGTCCTCGAAATCCCTGAGCCATGTTTAGTGAAATCCTGGGAATTCACACAGCTACTTTGCCCCAGATTAGGATCACAAGGTATGCACTCCTTACCCTCTACCCAGGCTGCAACAGCATAACACTATCTTTAGACTTGAGCCATCTCTGTAGCACATACTTGTCCGGGGGCCAGTAGCCACTGCACCTCTCCAGCACTGGGACTCCATCTCCATTCCATGAATCCCATACCAATGGCTAAACACCACAACCCCAGCAGCATGGAGTCTGGGACAAGGATCAGCTATAACTCTGGTCCTGCAAAGTGGAGAAACCAACTCCTGCCACACTCAATTCCAGTCAGAAAAATAGTATAATTGTCCTGACCAGAGCAAATCTGCCTTTGAGCTTTCCAAACTGCAGCATGCACTCTTTCAATCAGGAAACCCTCAGGCCTCTAGGCAGCTGACATGCTCCTGAGCTGGGCTAGTGGAGCAGCTATTTGCCCACACTCAGGGCCTGAGAAACGGTCCCCCAGTGTCCAATGCCCTGCAAACAAGCCTCTGGCCTGCCCAACAGCCCTAAGCCCACAGCCAGGGCCTGTCAAATAGCTCTACAGACCACCCTGGCACACGTGACTCTAGGCTGGCCAACCAGTTATGTGTCCATGTGCGGTAACTGGGATGCATCACCACATGCCGCCCCTGAAAAATATATTCTCCAGGTCAGCCAACCAGCTGTGTGACTACATTCATGTTCTGAGAAGCAGCCCTATAATCTACTCCCAGCAGACACGACCCCAGGTCAGCCAAGTAGCTATGGCCTGTGATCTGGGTCTGAGAAAATTCCACATAAGCCAACCCAGGCAGCATGCCCAAGGCTGCCCCCACAGCTTTGTGCCTGTATCCCAGGCCTGAGAAACAGCCTCAAGATCTGCCCCTGGCAAAAAATGCCTCCAAGGCCAAACAAGCAGTTGTGTACCTTTATTGTGGGCCTGAGAAACAGGCCGCTCCTGGCACCTGGCAGGCTCACTCCCAGATTGGCCATGTAACTGTGGGCAAGCCAGAGTGACAGCCCCATGGCCCCCATTCCAGCCCCAAGCTGGCTGATCCACTGCGTTCACATAACCCTGATGTGAGAAACAGCCAAGAGAGCCAACCGCCAGAAAAGCTGCACCATTGCCACAACAAATTCTCTCAGCCTATTCCACTGAGATACTCACAAATGTTAATGGAATAAATTACAGCTGAAGAAGCTACAGAGACTACTACATCTACCTAAAACCAAAGGCAATGCACCCCACCAAACTGACACCCTAAGACACATTCATACAAATAAGTCTTTCCCTACAAAACCTAGTACATAAAATTGGTAGAGGCAACTTTTCCACCATTTGTGTAGAAATCAAGGTAGGGACACATAAAACATAAAAAAGCAAGGAAATATGACACCTACAAAGGAACACAATAAACCTCTAGTAACAGACCCCAAGTATAAGGAAATGGATGAAATGCCAAACTCAGTGAGATAAAAATAATATATAGACAATTCAAATAATCAGAAAGACAAATCATGATTTAAATGAGAAATTCAACAGAGATACATATCATAAACATAACCAAACAGAAATTTCAGAGCTGAAAAATTTAATGAATGAAATAAAAATATAATTAAGAGCTTCAACAACAAACTAGAGCAAATAGAAGAAGGAATTTCTAAACTTGAACACAGGTCATTTGAAATCAAACAGGTAGATCAAAAATTTAAAAAAAGCAAAAAGAATAAAAAAGACCATTCTTTTTACTTACCAAATACTGCTAAGTAAACAAATATTTTCAAAACAGGCATTCCAGAAATAATGGAGAAGGCAAAAGGTATAGAAAATATATTTAGTAGAATAATAATGAAAAATATTCCAAGTCTTGAAAAAGAGGTGGACATCCAGGCCTATGATGCTCAGAGATCCAAACAGATTTACCCCGAAGAGGTCCTCTCTAAAACATACTGCAGTGACATTGTTACAAGTCAAAGAAAGAATTCTAAAAGCAGCAAGAAATAGTGTCAAGTCACATGAAAAAGAATTCCCATCAGACTAATAGTGAATATCTCAGCAGAAATCTTAAAGACCAGGTAACAATGTGAAACTAACTATTAAAGAACTAAAAGAAAAAAAAAATGGCAGCCAAGATTATTATACCAGCAGAGCTATCCTTGAGAATAGAAAAAGAAATAAAATATTTCAAAGACAAGCAAAAACAAAAGAAATTTATCACCACAAGACAGGTCTACAAAAAATGTTGAAGGGAGTCTAACATCTGGAAGTGAAAAACAATAACCACCTCATGAAAACATGCAAAACTATAAAACTCAGTAGAGCAGATACACAAAGGAGAAAGAGAATGGAATCCAATCTTATCACTACAAAAAACCATGCAACCATAAAAATAAACAATGAGAGGGAGTAAGAAGCAAAGGATATACAAAAGAACAAGAAAACAATAAAATAACAGGTGTATGTCCTCACCTATCAATAATAAGACTGAATGTATATGGTTCTAAAACACATAAACTAGCTGAAAGGATAAAAGATCCAACTATGTCATACCGACAAGAAACTCACCTCACCTGTCAAAACACACATAAGCTGAAAGTGAAGAGATGGAAAAAGATATTCCACACAAATGGAAACCAATATTGACCAGGAGTAACTATACATATTTTAGACAAAACAAACTTCCAGTCAAAAGCTATTTAAAAAAGGAGGACATTATAAAATAATGATGAGATAGATTCAGTAAGAAAAAATAACAACTATAAATATATATGTACCCAACACTGGAGCACTTAGACATATAAAGTAAATATTATTATAACTAAAGAAAGAGATAGTTCCAAATACAATAAAGCTATGGAATTCAACATCCTAATTTCAGTATTGGACAGAACTGAACAGAAAATCAAAAGAGAAACATCAGATTTAAACTTCACCATAGGCTAAATTGACCTAACAGACATATACAGAACATTATAACCAACATCTGAAGAATAGAAATTCTTTTCATCAGCACATAGAGCATATTCTAGGATTATCATATATTAGGACAATAAAATAAGACTCCAAAAGTTTTCAAAAATAAAAATTATACCAAGTATCTTATCTTAACACAATGCAATAAAAATAGAAATCACCAGTGAAAAACAACTAAGAGTAAAAACTTGCAGCTCTTATAAAACAAGAATCCAAGGGAGAAAACGAAGCAACGAGGCAGTAATCAACTAGTTGATTTAAATAAGATTTTAGAGTTAGAGTTGATACTGAAATGGGTTAAGACTTTTAGGGATGTTAGGATGGACTGAATGTATTTTGCATGTGAAAAGAACATGAATTTGGGGGGGGGGCAGAGGGTAAAGTGTTACAGATTGAATTGTGTCCTCCTCAGAACTCATATGTTGAAGTCCTAACCCCAGTATCTCAGAATGTGACCTTATTTAAAGATGGGGTCTTTATAGAGGCAATCGAGTTAAAGTGAGATAATTAGGGTAGACCCTAATTCAATATAACTGATGTCCTTACAAAAGGGGAATTTTGACATGTAAACACACAAATGAAAAACATAGAAGAAGGCCATATGTGAAAAGACATAGAAGGCCACTTACAAGCCAAGGAAACAGACAAAGAATAGGTGGTTCATTTCCAGCCCTCGGAGGGAAACAATCTATCTGGCACCTTTAAGTTGACTTCCAGCCTCCAGAACTGTGAGAAAATAAATTGTTGTTGTTTAAGCCAACTAGTTTACGGTACTTTTTAATGATAGACCTAGAAAACTAATAGTATACACCTATAGTAAACCCTGAAATTATAAATATTTTAGAAGAAAACACAGTAAAAATAAAAACTTGTAACATTGGATTAGGCAAAGATGTCTTAAATAAAATTTTAAAAAAACATCCTTAAAAGTTCTTAAGTTGGGCTTCATAAAAATTTAAAACTTTGGTTATTTTTAATTTTTTTTATTTCATCATATTATGGGGGTACAAATATAGTTAAGGTTACATATATTGCTCTTGCCACCCCTCCCCCATCAGAGCTTCAAACGTGTCCATCCTCCAAGTAGTGCGCATCGCACTCATTATGTAAGTATACACCCATCCCCTCCTCCCACCTCCCACCTGCCCAACACCCAATAAAAGTATATTTTTTTGACATTTCGGTTACATTTTATATCGTTGCCTCTCCATAAGAAGGGTTAGAGGTATGCCCTTCCCCTCCACAATGCTCACCACATCTCTAAGTTGTGGGTCGACTGTTCCCCCTGCCCCCGAAACCCTGGTGAACACTACCACCATTTGAGCACCATAGTTTTAATCAGTTGGTACCAATTTGATGGTGAGACAGGGACACTCTTACACTGCTGGTGGGACTGCAAATTAGTGCAACCTTTGTGGAAAAGAATTTAGAGATACCTCAAACAGCTAGAGATAGAAATACCATTCAAACCAGCAATAGCATTGTTAGGTATCTACCCAAAAGAGAATAAGACATTCTATTATAAAGACATCTGCACCCGAATGTTTATGGTAGCACAATTCACTATTGCAAGGACATGGAAACAACCCAAATGCCCATCAATTCGTGAGTGAATAATCAAAATTTGGTATATGTTCAGAATGGAATATTACTCACTTCTAAGAAACAACAGTGAGCTAATACTGTTTATACTATCCTGGATTAAGCTTAAGCCCATTATCCAAAGTGAGGTGGCACAAGTTCAGGAAAATGGGCTCCACATGTACTCGCCATAAAATGTTTGTTCTTAGAAACACTATTAAGAAATGAAAAGACAACCTAAAAACTTGGAGAAAATATTTGAAAAACACATATGTGATTTAAAAATGTATCTAGAATATATAAACTCAACAATAAGAAAAAATGTAACCCAATAATCTATGACAAAAGATCTCAAAATACAGTTCACCAAAGTTATAATGCCTAAAATCTAAAACCACCAAACAATGTCATTTTCTGACACAGATGTGAATCAAATGAAACTCGTTTATTATCATTGGGAATGCAAAATTATACATCCATTCAGAAAAACAGTGTGACATTTCCTTATGAAGTAAAACATAATCTTACTATATAACCAAGCAATCCTACTCATAGGTATTTATCCACAATTTACAAGAGTATTCATATAAAAACCTGCACACAGATGATTACAGAAAATATATTCATAACTGGCAAAAACTGGAAACAACAAAAATGTCATCCAATTTGTGGCTAAATAAAAAAAATGGTGTCATGTCCAAACAATGGAACATTACACAGCAATAACAGGGAACCAACTACTAATAAAGGCAACAACATTGATGAATGTAAAGAAACAGACTCAAAGATGCTACTTATAACAGATGTCTTTATTTATATAATATTCTTCAATGGGAAAAATTAATAAAGATAGAAAAACAGATCAGAAGTTGCTGGGAATGAAGGGAGGGATATACAAAGGAGCAGCAACTAACTTTTTGTATCATGGAAATAGTCTATGTTTATTTTGGCGTGATGCTTACATAGCTGCATGAATTTGTCAATATTTATATATTGATATACACTAAATGGTGAATTTTACTGTATGCAAATTGCACTTCAATATACCTGATTTAAAAACTAAATAATATAAGCTCAAAAAAAGTCTCTCAAATAATACATACTTGGGTATGAAACCAAATTTTGCTGTTCAAGGACTGTGTGAATTTGGAAAAGTTACTTTACCTCTCTGGACTAAAATTTCTTTTTCTATAAACATACAATGATAATGAGGTTGTAATAAATAATGATATAAAGAAACATAAAATGTTAACATAATTTCCAATAGATAACTACTAACTCACTATTAACATTTATATTTCTGTTATCAAGAATGCTAGAACTGTAGTGTATAATATATTAGTCTCTACCTAGTTCCTCAGTTTCAGTTGCCACATTTTTGGTGCTTAATAGTCAGCCACGTGTCGCTAGTGGCTACCATATTGACCAGCAGATATACAAAACATTTCCATCATCAAAAAACATTCCAGTGCACAATGCTGGAATAGAAAAATATTTTGACAATCATAGGTATATAATAAATGCTTGTTGAATAGGATAAAAGTTGAAATCAGGATGACAATTTTCTTTTCTGTAACCAACTATACTTTTTTATTAACAGCCTGCTACAGAATTTGGAATGTTTTAGTATTTGTTTTATTGAGATTTTCAAAATTTTTAAGTCAATGTTTGTCTCAATAGAAAGTCAGGAAACATTTTGTAATACCTAAAAATTTCCTCAATTTTCAAGAATAAAAAACATGTTTAGGTTACATAATTTTCATTGATATAACTTTAAAAGTATATTAAGAATATCATCTTTGCATTTTCTGAGGAAAGTATACTTTTATTTATCTATCTACATTTCACCTTTTTTCAAATATAAATTATGGCAGCAAATTAGATTTTTGTTTTTCCAGATCTAGAGAGCTCTAATTCCAAGCTAGGAAAATGACAATCATTAAGATTTAAAAAAAATAAACTTCCTTTAAAATGAGGATAAATCATACCTTTTTATTAAAATATATGAAACACATATGTCAATATATATAGATATATCACCAAGTTCCCCTAAATGATATTACCAAAAATGTTACAGTAAAAAAGAAATACACTTACAAGTGGCTGTGGAGTAGATGAAGAGTAAGAAGGAAGATGAGAGAAGATGGAAGAACAATGAAGCAAGACAAATAGAATCAGAGATGTTTTCAACAACAGTAACAGAGTAGAGTTCTATAATTTTATAGACATAAATGAGCTGGGGTACATTTTATTCTACGTGTTCATTTTGAAATAAGCACTGGGTCTCTCAATTTCTTAATTCAATGTTTCATCTATATTAAATACTTGTTCAAAAGACCAAAATAGACTTTAGACTGAAAAATGACAGCAACAAAAGCAATATATCATCTCTCTCAATAAAAGCTATCTTTTCCATTTGAAAAAATTATATTTGAAGACATTAGCATCCCCAAAGATGAAAAGAAATAGCATTGTACACTGCAGTTAAAACTATTATGAAGAACTCCATCAATATTGTTAGACCTTGTATAGCCAAAGAAATATTAAGTAAAAAGAAGTATCAGTCTACCAGACTTCAAGATGTACTACAAAGCTATAATAATTAAAACAGCTTGGTACTGGGACAAGAACAGAGACATATATCTCTGGAACAGGACTGAGATTCCAGAGATGAAACCATCCACATATAGTAATCTAATCTTTGACAAAGCAGAAAAAAAATATACTCTGGGCAAAAGAATCTCTTTTCAATAAATGGTGCTGGGAAAACTGGTTAGCTACATGCAGAAGAATGAAACTGGATTCCTGCCTCTCACCTCTCAGAAAAATCCACTCAAGATGAATCACAGACTTAAACCTAAGGCATGAAACCTTTAAAATTCTAGAAAATGTTGGGAAGACCATTTCAGACAATGGCCTAGTCAAAGAATTTTTGAAGAAGTCACCCAAGGCAATCACCACAGCAACAAAAATAAATAAATGGGATCTGATCAAATTAAAAAGCTTTTGCACATCCAAGGAAACTATCATTAGAGTGAAGAGACAGCCTACTGATTGGGAGAAAATATTTATATTCTACACATCTAATAAAGGGCTTATAACAAGAATCTATGCAGAACTTAAGAAAATTAACAAGATAAAATCAAACAACCCCATCAATAAATGGGCAATGGAAATGAACAGAAACTTTTCAAAAGATGACACAATAATGGACAACAAATATACAAAAAAAACCCTCAACATCTCTAATCATTAGAGAAATGCAAATCAAAATACTACAAAAACCTTTATGCACACAAACTGAAAAATGTGGAGAAAATAGACAAATTATTAGAAACAAACAGCCTCCCTAGGCTCAGCCAAGAAGAAATAGAATTCCTAACCAATATCAAGTACTGAAATTGAAATGGCAATAAAACACCTGCCTAAAAAGAAAAGTCCCAGAACAGGTGGTTTCACACCCAAATTTTACCACACCTAAAAGGAACTTGTGCCTATCCTGCAGAAATTATTCCACAACATCGAAAAGGATGGAATCATCCCCAACACATTTCAGGAATCCAACATAACCCTGATACCAAAACCAGGAACGCATGCAACAAAAAAAGAAAACTACAGACCAATATCACTTATGAATATAGATGCAAAAATTCTCAACAAAATCCTAGCTAATCCAGGTCCTTATCAAGAAAATAATCCATCATGACCAAGTGATCTTCATCCTGGCTATGTAGGGATGGTTCAAGATATACAAATCTATAAATGTAATTGACCACATAAACAGAAGCAAAAACAAAGACCATATGATCCTTTTGTTAGATGCAGAAAAAGCATTTGACAAAATTCAACACCGTTTTATGATAAGAATGCTTAACAAAATAGGTATAGATAGGGCTTACAGAAAAATGATACAAGCCATATATGACAGACCCACAGCCAACATCATACTGAATGGGGAAAAATTGAAATCATTCCCACTTAGAACTGGAACCAGGCAAGGTTGCCCACAATCTCCACTTCTATTCAACATAGTGCTAGAAGTCCTTACTATAGCAATCAGGCAACAGAGGGGAATTACAGGGATAAAATGGGGGCAGAAGAGATCAAACACTCATTGTTTGCTGATGATATAATATTACACCTAGAAAACCCCAAGGATTGAAACAAGAGGCTCCTTAAATTGAAAAATGAATTCAGTAAAGTCTCAGAATACACAATCAATGCACAAAAGTCAGAGGCAGTCACATATGCCAATAACAGTCAAACTGAAAACCAAATCAAATATTCAATTCTGTTCACAATAGCAACAAAGAAAATAAAGTACCTGAGAATATATTTAACCAAGGGGAAAAAGACCTCTACAGAGAGAACTATGAAACAATGAGGAAGAAAATAGCAGAGGGTGGAAATAGGTGGAAAACCATACCATGCTCGTGGGTCAGCCGAATCAACATTGTTAAAATGTCTATACTACCCAAAGTGATCTACAGAGTCAATGCATTCCCTATTAAAATAACCTCATGATTTTTCACAGATATAGAAAAAATAATTTTACACTTCATATGGAGCCAGAGAAGACCCAGCATAGCAAAAAAAAAAAAAAAATTCCTAGACAATAAAAACAAAAAGGGAGGTATCTATTTACTAGATTTCAAACAATACTACAAGGCTATAGTAATTAAAATAGTTTGTGACTGGCAGAGGAGTAGGGACATTGACCAGTGGAACAGAAAAGAGATTGAAGATATAAAACCAACCTCATATAGCCATGTAATCTGTGACAAAGCAGATAAAAACATACACTGGAGAAAAGAATCCTTATTTAATAAATGGTGCTGGGAAAACCAGATAGCCACATGTAGAAGACTGAAACAGGATCCACACCCTCACCTCTCACAAAAGTCAACTCACACTGGGTAATGGGCTTAAACCTAAGGAGTGAAACTGTTAGAATTCTAGGAGAAAACGTTGAAAATACTCTTCTAGACATTGGCCTAGAGAAATAATTTATGAAGAAGACCCCAAAGGCCATCACAGCATCAATAAAAATAAATAAATCGGACCTGATCAAATTAAAAAGCTTCTACACAGCCAAAGAAATTTTTACGAGAGCAAAGAGACAACCTTCAGAATGGGAGAAAATTTTCACAAGCTCCACATCTGATAAAGGGCTGATAATTAGAATCTATTTAGAACTGAGGAAAATCAGTAAGAAAAAATCAAACAACTCTATCAAAAAGTGAGCAAAGGACATGAACAGAAACTTTTCTAAAGAAGACACAATAATGGCCAACAAACATATGAAAAAATGCTCAACATGTCTAATCATCAGGGAAATGAAAATCAAAACCACAATGAGATATCACTTATCTCCATTGAGAATGACCTTTATCAAAAATCCCAAAACAAAAATGTTGGCATGGATGCGGAGAGATAGGAACACTTCTACACTGCTGGCGGGATTGCAAACTAGTGCAACCTCTGTGGACAGCAATATAGAGATACCGTAAAGAAATACAATAGATTTACCATTTGATCCAGCAATCCCATTACTGGGCATTTACCCCAAAGTATAAAGGACACTCTATAAAAAATACACCTGCACTCAAATGTTTAAAGCAGCACAATTCACAATTACATAGATGTGGAAACAACCCAAGTGCCCATCAATACATGAGTGGTTTAATAAAATGTGGTATATGTATACCATGGAGTACTATTCAGCTTTAAGAAACAATGGTGATATGGCACCTCTTGTATTTTCCTGGATACAGCTGGAACCCATTCTACTAAGCGAAGTATCCCAAGAATGGATAAATAATCATCACCTGTACTCACCACCAAATTGGTATTAACTGATCAACACCTAAGTGGACATAAAGGAATAACTTTCATCAGCTTTGGGAAGGTTGGAGGGTGGAGGAGGGGATTGGTATATACATACATAATGAGTGCGATTTGCACCATCTTGAGGATGGAAATGCTTTAATCTCTGACTCCAGGGGAGGGGTGTCAAGGGGAAAAGCAACATACATATCCTAAATATTTACACCTCCATAATATGATGAAATTAAAAAAAAAACACAATGAGATATCACCTACTCCAGTGAGATTGACCTCTAACAAAAAATATGAAAACAACAAATGCTGGCAAGGATGTGGAGAGACAGGAACACTCTTACACTGCTGCTGGGACTGCAAATTAGTACAACCTCTGTGGAAAAGAATTTGGAGATACCTTAAAGAGTTAAAAATAGAAAGACCATTCAATCCAGCAATAGCTCTATTAGGTATCTACCCAAAAGAGCAAGAGGCATTCTATAATAAAGACCTCTGCACCCAGATGTTTATGGCAGCACAATTCACTGCCAGGATGTGGAAGCAGAACAAGTGCCTGTCAATTCATGAGTGGATTATTAAAATTTGGATATGTATACAATGGAATATTACTCAGTTATAGGAAATTACAATGATCTAGCACCGCTTATATTTTCCTGGATAGAGCTTGAACCGATTATCCAAAGTGAGGTAACACAAGATCGGAAGAATGGGTTCCACATGTATTCACCATCAAATTGGTACTGACTGATTAACACTATGGTGCTCACATGGTAGTAATAGTCTCCTGGGACTAGGGGGTGGAGGGTATAAACTCACAACTAAAGAACACAATGAGCATTGTAGAGGGGATGGGCATGCCTCTAATCCTTTCTAGGGAGAGGCAAAGATATAAAATAACGAAAATGTTTGTACTCTCATAATTTCCAGAAATAAAAAAAATATTATGAAGAACTCCAACCAGAAATTATAGAAACTGGAAAATTTACTGTCTGCCCTTATTTTATTTTTTCATATTTTTCAAAAATTATAGAGAAGCCTATAAGCCTGGGTTTCTATTTTCCTGAATCATAACTTCCCATGGCATTCACTCACAGTTGACTATATCTTGTCCATTCCTGTCTTTTCCATTTGGCCAATGTGAATAGAAGGCAAAGTTGTCTGCTGTCTTTTGACACATTATTATTCTTTAAACTGGAATGTAAATAATAATTTTTTTCATTTCAGAGTATTATGGAAGGACATTAAAGCCTAATAACAAATTAATGTCACATTACAGGTCTTTAATATGTAGCAGTAGTAATGGTGTCTAGTTAAATAAAAATGTACAATAAAAGAAACATTTGAAATTTAAACTTTAAAGAGTTTGCAAACATTACTAGAAGCAAATTATAAATCTCAAGAGAGATTAAATTGTAAAGCATAACACTTGAATTTAATTGTAATTCAAAATACTGTGTATTTCCCCTACCTACATTCTTATGACTACTAGAAGAATCTTGTAGATGGATGGGTAATTCTATACAAAGTTCATAAAAACTCAGGGCTTTTGTAAAATTCAAGTACGACAGGGACTATTGCAATTCTGTATCCAGATCTGCCTGCACAGGTAGTGGTATTGAAATGGAGTGCTTTGGCTTACAGGGAAAGGCCAAAGTAGATGCTGTAAAATAATTGATGGTTATTTCACATAAAACGAGGTAAAAATATGTAACAGCTTCTCTTCCACACAACACAACAATAACCAGAGAAAATGTATGATGCAGCTATAGTTTTTGAGAACTCTGAAAAGTACATGTCAATACAGAGATCTAGGAAGAACACCAAAGTTCAATGTACCAGCAAATGGGTAGTGAGTTTCAATAATTTCCCCTTGGTACTCTCTTATCCTGAGCTCAACACCACCCAAAATATGTAACTGGGCATTGGGGTGTAGATGGAGATATAGGAGAAGCTCTCTAATTTTCGTTCAAGGAGCAGGAAAGGGTATGCCTACTATTTAGAAAATGTGGAAATCCTTCATTGTTTTTGTTTCCTTATTTTTTCTTTCTCTTTGTTTGATGTCCTAGGTCCCATGTAATATGTAAGGTGGAAACAGGAGCATAGGAATCTCAACCCTTGACGAGAGGAGCTCTGGTATTAAGAAGGTTGGGCCATTCACATTGATTTTTTTTCTCTGTCTTCCCATCGTTTGAATGTGAATGCAGGCACAGGAGTGGAAGTGCATAATATAGTAGTGTTATTAAGTCCCAAGTATCCAACTAAAAGACTGAAAAGAAGAGTCAGAGAACTGAAAAGCACAATACAGATCAGAGAGAGGGGGGCAAAGGCAGTGATGCTCATGAGCCTGTAAAGGTGGTTATGAAAGCCTGGAATCAATTCTGGGCTGTGCATGAACAGGGATCTGACCTTAGTCTTTATACAAAAGACTTTAAGATCTAAGCTAACAGACATACCACTCCCCAGACATCAGAATAACCTAAGTAATGTACACAAAGGATGGATTTGAAAATCACTGCAAATACTTTAAAAACTATAATTATATTGAAAACACAACACACATAGTGTAGATAAATTGTGGCCTAAAGATAAACAGGTCAATTCCCTAATTAAACAGAGATATCTACATTCTGCGCAGGCATCAATCTACATAGGCTTTAAATAAGATATGTATAATATTCAAAATATGTGCAATACAATTCAAAATTATTAGATACACAAAGAACTAGGAAAGATTGAACTTGTGTGAAAAAAAAATAATCAACAAGAGAGATGACTTCCAGAATGGTGATGTTAGGAGCACTGCAGTACTGGTGCCCAGGAGGAGGAAAAAAGCAAAATTGGTGAAAATTATTTAAAACCAAATATTTAAAGTTTCTAGAAGTAGTCCTAATTGCATATAGAACAATAAAATATATTTATCAAAAAATCTATTAATTCCAAATAAGAATAGCAAGAATCTGTAACAGGAGCCAAGAAATGCTCTCTCCCTGCCATAATTCAGAAAGACAGGAGCTTCACTCTGGGTAGATGTGCCAAAAAAACAAGGCTCTCTTTCCCCAGTTCCCAATTGAGGGTTACAATATCTCCTAAAAGAGACAAGCCATTTCTCATTTTTCATCATCCCTAGTTTCATGTTGCAAGAGCTGTATTCCAAACAATAGTGGCAGAGAGCTCTGGAGCTCTCTTCCACCACCTAGCCACAACTCATAAGCTAGAAGCTCCAATATAGGTGGAATAGGACATGAAGAATGGGGCCCAAACCACCATGCCTCATCTCATTCAAATGTCAGAGGTTCCATTCTGAGAAAAGCAAGGTATGAAGAAAACAGGCTACTTTCTCTTTTCCATTCTGAGAGAAATGAATCACCCTCCTTGTCCCCAACTTCAGAGCAATGGTGCAGGCGTTTTTCCTCAGAAAGAGAGGACTGGGCCATAATAACAGAAAACTAAGAAGTGCTCTAGATATAAGCAATAAAGAAAAGGCTAGTAGCTCCATGATACCAACAAGGTTAAACCACAGACTGGCATGTTAACCAAGGGGAACCATGAAAATGAAATAATTAAGAAGACCCCTCCTGGGGTTGGAACAAACCTCAATGACTAGCCTATAAACCAAGCCCCCACAAAGATGTTGGAATATATTTGGATCAAATTATGTGGCATTTATGCCCAAATGCATTGTTAAAAACAATAGAATAATCAGCTATTACTCAGGGCTAAGGGCTGGGTGTGATCCCAACAGAGGCAAATGGATTAACACAGATACCAGAGAAAGTGATAGTCAAAGAAAACCATGCTAAAACCTTATTCTCTCATGGTGACCATGCTGATAACTAAGGCTACACCCTCTGATAGGGACAAAATAAACGTTAAAAACAATGTTACCAGAAATATAGAGAGACATTTTATAATTATAAAATTACAATTTTATAGCAACAGAAAGATAAGATTACAAATATGTGTGCACCTAAAAAACAGAGGACAAAATCATGATGCAAATTCTGAAAAAAGGAAGGTAAAAATCAACAATTTAAATAAGTATTAGAGACTTCAATACTCCACTTAAAATAATAGAACAACTAGGCAGAAGACCAACAAGGAAATATAAAGTTTGAACAATACTATAAAACCATTAGAATTAAAAGACATATATAGACTATTCCATCCCAAACCAGCAGAAAACACATTCTTGTCAAGCACACGTGAAACATTCTTTAGGATAAGCCATATGGTAGACAATAAAGCAAACCTTGATAATGTTAAAATAATTTAAATCATGCAAAGAATATTCTTCACAGTAGAATGAAATTAGAAATTCATAACATAAACAAATTTTGGAAATTCACAAATATGAGAAAATTGAAAAATATACTTCTAAATAACTAAAGAGTAAAACATGAGTTCACAAAGTAAATTAGAAAGTGTTTTTTTAAAAAAAGAAATTGGTTTGAAATGTGTTAAAATGAAGACATGACATACCAAAATGTATTAAATGCAAGTAAAAAAGTGCTTACAGGGTAAATTATAGATATAAATTACTATATTAAAAATAAAGATGGAAGACATTCTGGGTTCATGGTTTGAAAAGCTTAATGTCATTAATATGGCAATAATCACCAGAGCAATCTAAAATTTAACACAATACTACCAATATCTCAATAACATTTTTTGCAGAAATGGAAAACCAAATCCTAAAATTCATATGGAATTGCAAGGGGCCTAAAATAGGCAAAGTATCTTAAAAAAGAAAAACAAAGTTGGAAGACTCAAACTTCACAATCTCAAAACCTACTACAAGACTGCATTAATCAAGACAATGTGGAACTTCCATACGACAGACATGAAGATCAAAGAAATAGAATTTAGAATCCGAAAATAAACCCATACCTCTGTGGTTAATTGTTTTTAAACAACAGTGACAAAACCATTCAATGGAGAAAGAATAGTCTCTTCAAAAATGTTGTTGATACAAATGGAAATAAAGCTATAAAACTATTAGAAGAAACTATATGGGTAAATCTTGATGATCTTGGATTTGTCAATGGTTTCTCAGATATGACATTGAGAGTACAAGCAACAAAAGGAAAATAAATAAATTGGAATTAATCAAAAGAAGAAAATACAGTAAGATACAAGAAATAAGATCAAGTGTTCAGTAGCACAATAGGGCAACTATAGTTAAAAATAAGTTATTGTATATTTCAAAATGACGGAAAGAGTGGAATTGGAATGTTCCTAACACAAAAAAATAATAGATTCTCAGATGATAGATACCCCAATTACCCTGATTTAATCATTACCCATTGTATGTTTGTATCAAAATATCACATGTACCCCATAAATATATATAATTATTATGTATCCATAATAATTTTTAAAAAATTAAAAAGTAAATATAAAATAGATAAAAATCAAAGGTCAATTTAAAAAAATTGAAAATAAAAATAAAAAAGAAAAAGAAAATTTTTTCTTCATCAAGCAACATTATTAAGAGAGTGAAAAGACAAATGATGGAACAGGAGAAAATATTTACAAATTATATATTTGATAAGTCTAATATCTTAAATATGTAAAGAAACTTTAAAAATGAAGAACAGACAGGTGATTAAACAATTAAACCAACTGAATAGTGGACAAAGGGGTTGAGTAGACATATCTCTAAATGACATACACAAATGGCTGATACGTACAAGAAAAGAAGCTCAACAATCTTGGTCCTAAGCAAAAAGTAAAAGTAAATCAAAACCACAATGAGATATGACTTCATATACACAAGGAAACTCATAATGAAAAACACAGAAAATAATTATTGGCAAGGATATGGAAAAATTAGAACCTGGACACATTCCTGGTAAGAGTGTAAAATGGTGCAATCACTGTGGAAAATAGTTCAGTTATTCCTAAAAAATGTTAAATATAGAATTACCATATAACTGAGTTATTCCACTCTTAGGTATATATTCAAAATAAATGAAAACAGATATATATATATATATATATATATATATATATATATATATAACTTGTACACAAATGTTCATATCAGCATTTTAACAATGGTCAAAAGGTGAGACTAGAGAAAGTAAGAAGATGGCAGACTAGAGACATCAGCCGACAGATCATCTGAGAATAAAAGAAATGTTTTAGATTAAAAAAAGAAGAAGAAAACATAGCCCAGGTGTAATTCTGAGGTAAAAGTGCAAGAACCTACCAGAGATTCCATGGAAAGAAGTTACAGGCCACAATAAGAGGGAGCAATATTTTGGCAGAAATCAACTTCCATAGAATTTGGAGACCCTTGGAAAGGGTAAATTGGAGTGTTTTTTTTTTTTTACCTCCCCACACACCTCTGGAAGATTTCAGGCTCCCAAATTGTTGGAGAGCTTCTATACACTCACAAGCCCCCAAACTGCTGCTGCCAGTGAACCATGAGCCTCTCGAGAACAGAGCACTGGGCTGCCAGACCCCTCAGTGTCCCTCCCCCACCATAGACCTGAGCCAAAGTGGCAAGCACCATATTGCTTTTCCACCCATTATAAGCCACTGTTCTTTCCAGGGAGTTTAAGGCTATCAGTTTTCTTGTCACTAGTCCTGACACAAACATTTCCCAACTCTTACCCAGACTGTAGTAACCATAGGGATCTGCTGGATCCTGGGGGAACTACATGATCCCAGAGCTTGAACATTCAGGGATGGCTGCCTTCAGAAGAGAGGGCAGTGCAACAAGACTGGTGAGCCCCTCAGGACAAAGGGAAAAAGAGTTCCAGGTCTTCCCATTTACACTCTTTGCCTCCTCCTCCCCTCCCTTGCACATAGCTGCTGATGGAGCTGTGGCAGGGGTACCATGTGATTTGGCATGGGTACTCCAAGGGAAGATTGAGCCAGAGCTCTCAGGAGAGACTGCTTCCCCCCTGTTGGCATCCCCATCATACTGAGGCTTCCACAGAGAATGGAGCTCATGCCTTTCTTCTTAAAGACCTGCAACAGACCAAGGGGTGCTTGAATTGTGAGCCCCATGCCCAAAAGACCTCCTCAGTGCTTCCCACCTCCTCCAGTAGACAGGGCATACCCTGAAGTGGAGGGACCTTAAGTCTTCTTGAGCACTCCATGGGTAACTCAGGACCAGCATGCTTCTCATTGGAACAGTGAAGGATAGAACTTGGGGGATTAGAGGACAGGCCTGAAGACTGGATCCTATATCCCTAGAAATTGATTGTGATGCTCAGAGGCACAGAGGGAAGATTTATGAACTAATATTGGGAGAAATGAGAGCCCATGTGGACAGAACTTAAAGGAGAGTACTGTGTGTGTCCATGCCACAGCACACTTGTGGAGTGCCCCTTCCCAAGCAGGAAAGCTGTGCTTTCTGTCTGGGCGAGATCCTGGGCAGGGAAGCACCAAGCCTGCAGCACTATTGCTGGTAAGCTCAGCTAGTCTGGGATGCTGCTTGTGGCCAGATGTCAGAGGGAGCTCCATGGGGCAAGGGAAGAGAAAAAAGAAAAACATATTTTCATCTGCAAGACTGTGAATCCCAGATTACCCTTCCCACATGAGCAGACTTTTTGGCTTGTTGGGGCTGCTTAAGCCACTCCCTGATGGCTTATCTGAGCGGCCTGGGAGCAGTCACTTGATTTCTGCCAGGATAGCTATTGTGCTCACCTTTGTGGAGCATGAATATAGGCTTATGTGATACAGCCTCATCCAGCCTCACATGCCCACAAACCACAGCTGTGGTAAAGCACAAAAAGGTGTCTTCTGGGAGCTCCAGAACCCACTCACCACCTCCAAATTGTGACTGCTTCTCTCACTTGATGAGAACCAGTCACAGGTCCCAGAAAGCACCACAGCAGTTGTTCTTGCCTGAAAGCACCATCTACAGGTGGGGAAAACAACCAGTACAGCCCATTACAACATTTACTGATCCTGTCATACATGGCATGGATGACTTACCACATGCCATGATCCATGGCATGGATGACAAGAACCACCTGCTTACTTAGAGATAAAACTGGGCACCCCTATATAATTCATACTCTTAAGCAGACCATAGGACTGTGGGGAGAGAAAGGATTTCAAAGACCTCCATATCCCTTTGTTGACAAGAAATAGAAAATCTGCCCACATGCATAGTACACAGCCACTGCAACTTACAAATAAATAGCAATTGAGAAAACCACCACACTAATGACATCTATAATCAAGTATCAATCCAGAACCTAGAAAGACATCAAAGTACCCACAAAGTCAAAGATCCTTACAAATGTATATTAGAAGCATACCCGTAAGAGTGAGAGGAGAAAAATAAGTCCCATTAAAACAAAAGAAAATCCCCAAACAAAAAGGGATAGCTGCTTCAGATGAAAAGAAATCAGTCCAAGAACTCTAGAAGAATGGAATATCATAGTAAAATGACATTCCCACAGAAAGGCACCAGCTCTCTAGCAATGCATACTAACCAAAATGGAAACACTGAAATGACAGCTAAGGAATTCAAAATATGGATTGCAATGAAGCTGAATGAGATCCAAGAGAAAATGAAAACTTACTCAGAGAAACCAGAATAATAATTTAGGAAATGAATGAGAAATTAATTACAGAGATATACATATTAAAAAATGAAACTTTGGGAAATGAAAAATTCATTTATGGCAATATAAAACACAGGGGAAAGTTTCAGGAATAGACTAGACTAAGCAGAAGAAAGAATTTCAGAGCTTGAAGACAACTCTTTCAAATTAACCCAGTCATTCAAAAATAAAGAACAAAAGATCAAGAGGAATGAACAAAGTCTATGAGAAATATGGGATTATGTAAAATGGCCAAATATAAGAATCATGAACATCTCTGAGGGTGAAGAAGATGAAGCAAAAGGCCTGGAAAACCTATTTGATGGAATAATTGGGGAAAACTTTCCTGGTCTTGCTAGAGATTTATACATCCATATATAAGAAGCTCAACAAATACCTGGGAAATTCATTGCAAAAAGGGCAAGGTCAAGACATATAATCATCAGAGTGGTCAAAGTCAGTGTGAAGGATGAACTTCTACAAGCTGTTAAGTGAAAACATCAAGTAACATACAAAATAAATCCATCAGACTAACAGCAGACTTAGTAACAGAAAATTTACAAGCCACAAAGGAATGGGGTCATACCTTTAGTCTCTATAAACAGAACAAATGTAAGCCAAGAATTTGATATCTTGCAAAAATAAATTGCAAAAATTAAGGAGAGAAAATGATTTTTCAGACAAGCAAACACTAAGGGAGTTTGTTATCACTAGGCCTGCCCTACAAGAAATGCATAAAAATTTTTCTATACTTGAAACAGAACAAAGAATACCTACCAGTGTAAATATATCCCAAAGTAAAAATCCGAAGCTATGATAAAACAGTATCATATGGGAAAGAACAAACCAACTAGGTAACAATCAAAATGATGACCATCACAGTATCTCACATATGAATATTAACATTGAATGTGAGGATCTTAATGTTCTCCTAAAAAGATGTAGATTGGCTAAATGGATTAAAAAATACAACTCAAGGAGAGAGGCACAAAATGGCTGACTAGAGGTATAGCTTATCAGACAGTCCCAGAGGGAACATAGAAATTCTGACAAAGGAGAAAGGAGAAGAGTTCCAGAGTGGGTGTGAATCATAGAGAGAGGTACCAGATCCCACCTGGGATCTCACAGAGGAAAATTGCAAAGCAGAGAATGCAGAAAAAGAAGGAAAATATATCAGCAAGGATCAATCCCAGAAAGGCTCCAACCTCAGTGAAAGACTAAGGGGGGGTCCCTCTCACTCTAACAGAAGGATTCAGTGGCCAGTGGCCTACCAAGTTTCCTGGAGGCTTTTCCACACCTCCAAGCCCAAGCACAGTGGCAAACATGTTACAGTGGGGAGATCTTATGTGATCCTGTACCATTGACACTCCAGGTGGGGCTCCACTCCAGGGAGAGTGTCACAAGAAGCTGAACATATGCTTTTCTTCCATTCAGATGCTTTCTTCCCCACTGATCACCAACCCACTGTAACTGGGAAAACAGTTCAGGCTGAGAATTTGGTGAGTGACCAACCCACCAGCAGCAGATATGTGTTATCGGCCAAGGTTTCCACAGAAAGTGAGATCCATACCTTTCCTTTGGGGGCCTTCAGTGAATCTGGGGTGCCCAGTTCTGGAACTCTCTGTCTAAAGGCATTTTGGAGAGTCACACCAGTGGGAAAGACAAACAAACTGGGCTACCATGACCCCCAGACTTGAGCGGGTTGCCGGGGACCCTGCAGGAGGTGAGTCTGTAAGTTGGACTTGGGTGGCAAGGAAGCCCGTGTGGATAAATCTGACAGTAGAATACTGTGGGATTATGAGATGGGGAAAGCTGGAAAAGTACACATACCTCTTCAGGAAAACTGCCCTGTTTGATTATGGAAGATTCTATGACCAGGAAGTGCACAGCCCTGGATGCCATAGCAACCAGGCATGGTTCATTCAGCCACTGGGGCTGACCAGGAGCAGCAGCCCCTCCCTCACCCTACCTGAAGAGCAGTTTGTGCTGACATGTAGGGGAGTGGCCACTTCCCCCAGCAGGTGTGTTCCACTAGCTGAGGCTTCTAGAGAAAATGTGATTCATGCCTTTCCCTTTGGAGTCCTGCACTATATCTGGGGTGCCCAATTTGGGAACTCCCTCCCTGAAAGCATTTTGCAAAGTTACACACCAGCAGAACAGACACACAAGCCAGATCTCATGCCCCCTGGACTGGAGTGGGTTGCTGAAGACACAGGAGGGAAGTCTGTGAGTTTGACAGGGTAGAGAGGAAGCCCATGTGGACCAATCTAATAGTAGAATACTGTGGGGGTCAGAGACGGCGAGCTGGGAGAGTTACCATCCCCCCAACAGGAAAACCGCCCTGTTTGATTGAAGCAGGTTCTATGAAGAGGAAGAGCCCAACCCCAGGAGCCATAGAAACTAGACAGGGCTCATTCAGGTGCACAGACTAACCAGGAGCAGTGGCCCCTTCCTCACCCATTCCAACCAGGAGAGCAGTTTGTGCTGAGAATTTGGTGAGTGGCTGCATCTTTCCAGCAGGCATGTACTCCATGCTGAGGCATCAATGGAGAGTGAGGAGCTCATCTCTTCCTCTGTGGAATGCCCAATCTGGGGTTTCCCTGTCCACCAGTGTTTCACAGAGATGCATGCTAGTGGGCAGACATGCAGCCTGGGGGGAGATGTGAAAGCTGAACAGTCAGATTGTGAATCTCTGATGGCCCCATCTCCACAGCAGTTTTTCTGGCTTGGTAGACCCACTTTGCCCAGAATCTGGGAGCAGACCTTTGAATGCTACCGAAACAGATACTTTAATAGCTTTGGTGGAGCCTAAGTTGAAGCACACCAAACTCAGCCCTGCCCAGCCTCACTCACCCACTTGCCTCTGCTGAGGCAGAGAATAAGGACACGCCTGGAAGTTCCAGGGTCCAAAGCACTACCTGGGCACTTGAGTACTACACCTGAGGAATTAGAAGCAGTTACAATAAACAACACTTAAGCCTGTTCATTCTGGTAAACACCATCTACTGAAGGGGAGGTCAATTTTCACAGCCCTTTATAACATTTACTTACTCAATCATACAGGCTGAAGTTGTTTCTCACCCATAAGTATCACCTACTGTCTCAGTGATTAAACTTGCTGTGCCAATACAATTCACACTACTAAGAAAGCCACAGGGCTGGGGATTGAGAAAGGATTTCAAGGCCTCCATCCTTTCCATCAAAGAGAAATGAGGAATATGCCCACACACATAGCTCACCACTGCAACAGCATAAAAAACTATTAAGTGAGAAAATCATCACACTAATGATATCCATAACTAATGCATCTATCCAGAGCCTAAATTACTACCAAAGCACCAACAAACCAAGCCAAATTTTATTACACAAAATATGCTACAAATACCCTGTATGAATATGTGTGTGGGGAAGCCCTATTAAAAAAAAATAAATTCAAAAATTAAGAAATAACTGCTCCAGATAAAAAGGAATCAGCATACAAACTTAGAACTTATAAAAAATCAGAACAAAAGGTCTCCCCAAAATGGGAACACTAACTTTCCAGCAATAAAAAACAACCAAAATAAAAATACTGAAATGATAAACAATTCCAAATATGGATTATAGAGAAAATAAACAAAATCCAAAACAAAATGGAAGACCAACTCAAAGAAACTAGAAAAACAATTCAGGAAATCAATGAAAAATTCACTAAAGAGATTGACATATTAAAACCTTCTGGAAATAAAAAAATTTATTTCAGAAAATACAAAACAAAATGACAAAATGTAAAATTTTCAAAAGAGACTATACTAGGCAGAATAAACAATCTCAGAGCTTGAAGAAAACTCTTTCAATTAAATCAGTAAGTCAAAAATAATGAACAGAGACTTGAGTGAACAAAGCCTACAAGAAATATGGGATTATGTAAAACACCAAAATATGACACTTATAGGCATCCTAGAGGGTGTAAAAGAAAATGCAGAAGGGGTGGAAAATCTATTGAGGAAATAATTGAAGATGACTTCCCTGGTCTTGGTAGAGATTTAGACATCCAGGTATAAGAAGCTCAACAAACACCTAAGAGATTCATCACAACGAGGCAACCACCACAGCACAGAGTCATCAGAATGGCCAAAGTCAACACAAAGGAGGAACTTCTTTGAGATGTAAGACAAAAATGTCAAGTAACTTATAAAGGAAAACCCATCAAGCAAACTGCAGACTTATCAGCTGAGACCTTATAAGCCAGAAAGGATTGAAGACCCATCTTCAGTATTGTTAAACAGAAAACTGCCAGCCCTTAATTTTGTATCTAGCAAAATTAAGTTTCATGAATTAAGGAGAAATAAAGACTTTTCCAGACAAACACTTAGGGAATTTGTAAAGACCAAACTCACTGTGTAGGGAATACTGAGAACTGAATTATACATGGAGCAAAACAGTGGTGACCCTCCAGTGTAAAACTGCCCAAAAGTTAAAGCTCAGAGCTCAAATAAAACAATAGTATAAGAGGTAAAACAAAGCAATAAGGTACTAATCAACAGAATGAATAGAACTGCATTCCACATATCGATTCTATCAATCAACCTAAATTGTTTAAATTTCCCACTGAAGAGACATATGCTGGCTGAATGGATTTTTAAAAAGTACAAACCAAGTATATACTGTCTCCAGGAAACACATCTAACCCAAAAGGACACTTACAAACTCAAAGTGAAGGGAAAGAAAAAAAAATTCCTTGTAAGTGGAAACCAAAAGAAAGTAGGCGTAGCCATTCTCATGTCAGAAAAATTTTATTTTAAATCAACGATAGTAAAGGAAGAAAAATACAGTCATTATATAAAGGTAAAGGGAATAATTCAATAAGAATGTATAATAATCCTAAATATATATGTATCTAACACAGGAGAATCCAGCTTCATAAAGGAAGCCCCACAAGATCTAAGTAGAGAGATAAACAGCAACACTGTAACTGTCAGAGACTTTAACACCCCACTGAAACAACTAGACAGATCATAGAAGCAGAAAATAAACAAACACTGGACTTATAGAGGACTCCAGAACAATTGGGCCTAACAGATATTTACAGATCATTTTACCCCAAAACTACTGAATATACATTTCACTCATCAGCACATGAAACATTCTTAAAGCCTGATCATATTTTAGACCACAAAACATGACTCAACAAATTCAAAAATATGGAAATCATTCTGTGTATCTTCTCAGACCACAATGGAATAAAACTAGACATCAATTTCAAGAGACACACCCAATTCTATACAAAGTTATGTAAATTAAACAACCTGCTGCTGAATGATTATTGGATCAAACATGAAATTAAGAAGAAATAAAAAGATGCCTCATACTGAATGGCAAAGAGGACACAAGATATCAAAATCTACGGGATATAGCAAAGGCAGTTGTAAGGAAAAAAATTCATAGACTTAAATGCCTAGAACTGAAAGACAAAAATATTACAAATTAACAATCTAATTACATGTCTCAACAAACTAGGAAATGAAAAAAAAAAAAGAGCAAAGCAAGCTCAAAGCCAGCAGAAGAACAACATAAATAAATAAATAAATAAATAAATAAATAAAGTCACAGCAGAACTTAACAAAATAAAAAAAAATTAAAAAAAGAATTATACAGACCAATGAAACAAAAACTTGGTTCATTGAAAATATAAACAAAATTGATAAAGCAATTGTTATATTAACCAGAAATACTAGACAAAGGACTCAATTAAGCCCAATTAGAAATGAAAAAGGAGATATTACAACTGATACTACAGAAATAATAAAAAATCATCTGTGAATACTATGAAATTATATATGCACATAAACTCAAAAATGTAGAGAAAATTGACAAATTTCTAGAAACACAGAATCTCCCAAGACTCAATAAGGAAAAAAATAGAATTCCTGAACAGACCAATAATGAGCAATGAGATTGAAGCAGCAATAATCATCTTCCAACAACAAAGAAAAGCCCTGGAGCAGATGGAGTCACAGCTGAATCTTACCAGAACTATGAAGAAGAGTTGGTACCCATTCTGCAGAACATTGTGATAACGAGCAATGAGATTGAAACATCAATTAAAAGCCTTCCAAAAACAACAGCAAAAACAAAATCCCTGGACCAGATGGATTCACTGGTTAATTTTACCAGACCTGTGAATTTTACCAAGAGAGATGGTACCCACTCTGAAAAAATTTTTTTCCATACCATAGAGAAGGAAGGAATCATCCCCAACTCATTTACGAACCCAATAACACATTCATAGCAAAGCCAGAAAAGGGGATAGCAACAAAAAAAGAAAACTACATACCAATATCCCTTATGAACATAGATTCAAAAATCCTAATTAAAATATTAGCAAACTGAATTCAACAGCATATGAAAAAAAATAATCTACCATGACCAAGTAGGCACCATCCTAGAGATGCAAGGATGGTTCAACATAAGTAAATGTAGAAATGTGATTCACCACATAAGCAAAAACAAAAACAAAGACCATATTATCATTTCCATAGATGCAGAAAAGGCATTCAACAAAATCCAGCATTCTTTCATGATAAAAACTCTCATCAAGCTAGGCATAGAATGAGCATATCTCAAAATTAGAAAAGACACATGCGACAAACACACAGCCAGCATGATACCAAATGGGGGAAAGTTGAAAGCATTCCCACTAAGAACTGGAACAAGAGAATGATGCCTACTGTCACCACTTCCATTCAATATAGTGCTGGAAGTCTTAGCAAGATCAATCAGTCAAGAGAAATAAATTAAGGATATGCCCACCAGGAAAGAGGAGGTTGAAGCATTGCTTTTTGTAGATGACATAATGTTATACATAGAAAATCCTAAGGAATCAACCAAGAGACTCCTGGAATTGATAAATAAATTCCGCAAAGTCTCAGGTGACAAAATAAGTGTACAGAAATTATGACTATTTGTATATACCAATAACAGTCAAGCTGAGAGTCAAATCACTCAATACCATTCACAATCACTACAAAGAAATTACAAAATCTAAAAATAAACTTCTCCAAGGAAGTGAAAGATCTCTACAAAGAGAATTACACAAAACTGAGGAAAGAAATCACAGATGACACAAAAAACTAGAAAAGGATATTATGCTCAAGGATCAGTAGAATCAGCATTGTTATAATATCCTACTACTCAAAGTGATATACAGGTTCAATGCAATTCCCTTAAAATAACAAGATAATTTTCCACAGATATGGAAAAAGCAATTCTATGCTTCCTGTGCAACCAGAAAAAGTCCAAATAGCCAAAGCAACCATAACCTAAGGAAAAAATCAGAAGGCATCACATTACACTACTTCAAACAACGCTATAAGGCTATAGTAACAAAAACAGCATGCATTTGCACAAAAATATAGATAAATGGAACAGAACAGAAACACAGATATAAAATCATCCACATACAGCCAACTGATCTTCACCAAACCAGACAACAATATACAATAAGGAAAAGTATCCCTATTCAATAAATTATTCTAGAAATATTGGATACCCACATGCAGAAGAATAAAATGGGATCCATATATCTCAGCACTTATAAAAATTAATTCAAGATAGATAGAGGACTTAAATGTAAGGAATGAAAGCATAAGAATTCTAGAATAAAATGTAGGGAAAACTATTCTAGATATTAGCCTAGGCAAAGAATTTATGAAGAACTCAATGGAAATCGTAGCAATAAGTAAATGAATAAATAACTGTGACTTGATTAAATTAAAAAGCTTCTTCACAGTAAAGGAAATAATTAACAGAGCAAATACATAACAAAGCAAACACAGATTGGGAGAAACTATCTGCAAGCTATCTCTAATAAGCCCCATCAGGAACAAAAAAGGAGATATTACAACTGATGCCACTGAGATATGAGATATAATCTAAGAATACTACAAAAACCTTTATGCACAAAACTGGAAAATGACGAGGAAATGGACAAATGTCTAGAAACACACAGGCCCACTAGGTTCAACCATGAAGAAATAGAATTCCTGAACACACCAATATCAAGAGCCGAAATAGAAACAGCATTATAAACCTCTGTAAAAAGAAAAGTCCCGGCCCAGATGGTTTCACACCCGAAATTTACCACACCTACAAAAATTGGTGCCTACCCTGCAGAAATTATTCCTCAACATTGAGAAGGATGGAATCCTTCCTGATTCATTTTATCAAGCCAACATCATTTTGATACCGAAACCAGGAAAGCATGCAACAACAACAAAAAAAAGAAAACTACAGACCAATATCACTTATGAATATAGATGCAAAAATTCTTAACAAAATCCCAGCTAACCGAATCCAAGTGCTTATTAAGAAAATAATTCATCACGACCAAGTGGACTTCATCCCAGGGATGCAGGGATGGTTCAACATATGCAAATCTATAAATTTAATTCACCACATAAACAGAAGCAAAAACAAAGACCATATAATCCTTTTGTTAGATGCAGAAAAAGCATTTGACAAAATTCAACACCCTTTTATAATAAGAACACTTAACAAAATAGGCATAGAAGGGGCTTACCTAAAAATGATACAAGCCATATATGACAGACCCACAGCCAACATCATACTGAATGTGAAAAAGTAAAATCATTCCCACTTAGAACTGGAACCAGGCAAGATTGCCCACAATCTCTACTTCTATTCAACATAGTGCTAGAAATCCTGGTTATAGCCATCAGACATGAAAGTATATTTTCCAAATGGGGACAGAAGAGATGAAACTATCACTCTTTGCTTATGATATAATATTATATTTAGAAAATGCTAAGGATTCAATCAAGAGACTCCTGGAATTGATAAATGAATTTAGTAAAGTCTCAGGATACAAAATCAATACACACAAATAAGAGGCATTCCTATATGCCAATAATAGTCAAATTGAGAACCAAATCAAAGACTCAATACCCTTCACAATAGCAACAAAGAAAAGAAAGTATCTAGGAATATACTTGACCAAGGAGGTAAAAGACCTCTACAGGGAGAACTATGAAACACTGAGGAAGGAAATACCGGAGGATGTAAACAGATGGAAATCCATACCATGATCATTGGTCAGCAGAATCAACATTGTTAAAATGTCTACACTACCCAAAGTGATCTACAGATTCAATGCAACCCCTATTAAAATTCCAACATTATTTTTCACAAATATAGGAAAAATAATTTTATGCTTCGTATAGAACCAGAGAAGACCCCATATATCAAAAGCAATTCTAGGCAACAAAAACAAAATGGGAGGCATCAATATGCCAGATTTCAAATTATACAACAAAGCTGTAGTATTTAAATCAGCTTGGTACTGGCAAAAAAAAATAGGGACATTGACCAGTGGAACAGATCTGAGAACCCAGATATAAACCCATTCTCATATAGCCATCTAATCTTCGAAAAAGCATACAAAAACATACACTGAGGAAAAGAATCCTTATTCAATAAATGGTGCTGGGAAAACTGGATAGCCACATGTAGAAGGCTGAAGCAGGATCTACACCTTTCACCTCTCACAAAAGTCAACTCATGCTGGGTAACAGACTTAAACCTAAGTTATGAAACTATAAAAATTCTAGAGAAAAATGTTGGGAATACTCTCCTAGACATTGACCAAGGCAATTAATTTATGAAGAAGACCCCAAAGGCAATCACAGTAGCAACAAATTAAATAAATGGGGCCTGACCAAACTAAAAAGCTTCTGTACAAAGAAACAGTCATGAGAGCAAACAAAAAGCCTACAAAATGGGAGAAAGTTTTCACATGCTACACATCTTATAAGGAGCTGATAATGAGAATCTATTTAGAACTCATCAAAATCAGAAAGAAAAAATGAAACAACCTATCAAAAAGTAGGAAAAGGACATGAACAGAAACTTTTTAAAAGAAGACAGAATAATGGCCAACAAACATATGAAAAAGTGCTGAACATTTGTAATCATCAGGGAATGCAAATCAAAACCACAAAGAGACATCACTTATCTCCAGTGAGAATCGCCTTCATCAAAAAGTCCCAAAATAAATGTTGGCATGGATGTGGAAAGATAGGAACACTCCTACACTGCTGGTTGGACTGCAAACTAGTTCAACCTCTATGGAAAGCAATATGGAAATACCTTAAAGTGATACGAGTAGATCCGCCAATCACGCTACTGGGCATCTACCTAAAAGAACAAATTACACCCTATAAAAAATACACCTGCACTCAAATGTTTATAGCAGCATAATTCACAATTGCAAAGTTGTGGAAATAACCCAAGTGTCCATCAGTCCATGAGTAGACTAATAACATGTGGCATATGTATACCATGGAGTAGTATTCAGCTCTATGAAACGATGATGATATGGCACCTCTTGTATTTTCCTGGATAGAGATGGCAGCCATTCTACTAAGTGAAGTATCCCAAGAATGGAAAAACAAGCACCACATGTACTGGTGAGTACATTCCATTCTTGGGAATTAACTGATCCACACCTAACTGGACATATAGAAATAACATTTATTGGGTGTTGGGCAGGTGGAAGGGGGGGAGGGGATGGCTATATGCATACATAATGAGTGAGATGTGCACCATCTGGGGGATGGTCAGGCTTGAATTTCTGACTTGAGGGGTAGGGGGGAAAGGGAATTATACATAACCTTAACATTTATACCCCTATAATATTCCGAAATAAAAAATAATAAAAGATTCATACCAAGAATCTGCAAAGAACTGAAGCAAATCATCAAGAACAAAATTAAACAACCACATTAAAATTTGCAAAATACATGAACAAAAGCTTTTCACTAAGATATATTAATCCTCCATAAATATATGAATAATTCTCAATGTAAGTAATCATCAAGGAAATGCAAATCAAAACCACAATGATAATTCACCTTACACATGTCAGAATGGCCTTTGTTAAGTCTAAAACAAAGATAGATGCTGTCATGGATGCAGAGAGGAAGACATGCTTTTACACCATTGGTGGGACTGCAAATTAATACAACCTCTATGGAAAACACTATGAAGATTCCTCAAAGAAGTAGATGTTGACTTACCATTCGATCCTTCAATCCCAATACTGAGTATTTACACAAAGGAAAATAAGTCATTTTATCAAAAAGACACTTGCACTCAAATGTTTGTTCCAGCACAATTCACCATTGCAAGGATGTGGAATCAACCAAAATGGCCAACAATTCAGGAGTGATTAACAAAATATATAAGTTCACCGTGGAATACTACTCAGCCATAAAGAAGGGTGAATTAATGCCTTTTGAAACAATTTTGATGGTACTGGAGACAATTATCCCAAGTGAAATATCTAAGGAATGGAAAAATAAATACCACAAATACTCACTATTAAATGGGCACTAAACAGTAAGCACACATGTGCATAGAGGGAAGTAAACGTCAATGGAAATCAAGCAGGGGGAAGGGGGCAATCAGGAGACTGTGAAAATCTATCTAACAGGTACAATGAACAATATCTAGGTGATGTGCATTCTTATAACCATGACTCAAGCATTGTGAAAGTGATCCATGTAACCAAAAATATTTTTACTCCATAATTGTTTGAAATAAAAAAAAAGTTCAGGCCATTATCTAATTTTCCTAACCCTAATAACTTTTACCTAAATTATTAGAAGAAAAGTTTACATAATAAAGACTCAGAAACTTACTGCAATTTCACATTTAGCATTTGCAAAATATTTTTATGTTTACTTTTAAATAAATAATAATGTTAATTTCTCCTTTATATAAAGTATTTTTTTTTTGAGACAGTGTCTCACTCTACTGCCCAGGCTAGAGTACCATGGCATCAGCCTAGCTCACAGCAACCTCAAACTCCTGGGCTCAAACAATCCTTCTGCCTCTGCCTCCCAAATAGCTGGGACTACAGGCATGTGCCACCATGCCTGTCTAATTTTTTCTATTATATAAAGTATTGAGAATATGATTCTAAGTACTGTTTAAAAATGCACATTAATTGAACAGCATGTAATTTTCTTAAAACATGCACACATGTGGACATGCACACACACATTTCTGAAATACCCTAAGCCTACTATTCTGAGACTTCCTAATGTTGGACAAGAAGGATGATGGTTATGACTTATTACACATACATATGAGGACTATATTTCTGTTCTCCCATGGATTCCACTTCACCTTATGCCCCACACAGCAGAATATACTTCTCACTGGAGACTTGGAGTAAACACTTTGTACTTCTGATATTATGATATTTATGTACTTTATGATTACATGTAATTACTTTATTTTTGAAATAATATTATAAAGTAACTACAATCTTACTATAATACATTCTTTCAACATATTTATTAAATGATATTGGGATGTCCCAATTCACTTATTTATTCCTCAATAAATCTTAACTGAGCCCTTCAAAAAAAAAAAAAAACTTGAATATATGCCATCTATAAGAAACCCGTTTAACTGGAAAACATTGCCATAGACAGAATGTAAAGGGGTATTAAAAATATTCCATGTAAATGAAAACGAAAAGCAAGAAGGAGTATATATTCCCAATCAGGTAAAAGAGAATTTAATTAACAATTGTAAGAATAAAAGACAAAGAAGGTCATTATATAATGATAAAGAAATCAAATCAACAAGAAGATATGCCAACCTAAATATATATTCACCTAAAACTGGAGCTCCCAGATTCATAAAGCAAAGTCTCCTGGATCTAAGGAATAAAACAAAAAGCAACATTACAATAGCCGGGAACTTCAAAATCCAACTAACAGTACCAGACAGAACTTCAAGGTGGAAGATCAAAAAGAACACTGGATGTAAATGGAACTGTAAAATAAAAGGACCTAAGTGACATTTACAGAACAACCTACTCAAAACATGCAGCATATAAATTATTTTCATAAGCACATGGGATATTTACAAAGAGATATCATATATTAGCCTACAAAAGAAGTATCAGCAAATTTAGAAAACTTAAATTCATACCAGGTCTACTCAGACCACAGTGGAATAAAACTAGGAATCAAAACCAAGAGTAATTTGAACAACTACAGAAATACATGGAAATTAAGCAACTTGCTGCTAAACGATCTTTGTGTTATTGATGAAATCAAGACAGTAATAAAAATAATTTTGAATTAAATGATGAAGGCAAAACAAGTTTCCAAATTCCATAAGATTCATAAAAAACAGTGAAAATGGGAAATTTTGTAGCCTTAAATTCTTACATTAAAACCAGAGAAAGATCACAAATTAACAATCTAATGTCATACCTTAAAGAACTAGAAAAAGAAGAAAAAAACAAAATCAAAGCTAACAGAAGAAAAGGACTAACAAAGCTCGAAGCAGAACTAAACAAAATGGAAACCAAGAAACAATACAAAGGATGAACAAAACAAAAATGTGGTTCTTTGAAAAGATAAACAAAATAGATATTCCACTAGCTAGATTAATCAGAAATAGATGAGAAAGGACTCAAGCTCAATCAGCAATGAAAAAAGAGACATTTCAATTAATACCACAGAAATAAAACATCATCCATGATTATTCTTTAAACCCCTGCACACAAAAACTAGAAAACCTGGAGGAAATGAATACATTCTTGGAAACACACAACTTCCCAAGCCTGAATCAGGAAGAAATAGAAATCTTAAACAACCAAATAATTAATAGCAAGACTGAAACTATAATAAGAAATCTCCAAACAAATAAACAAAAATCCTTGAATGACAAAGATTACAGCCAAATTCTATCAGACCCACAAAGAATTGGCAGCCATTCTACTGAAACTTTTCAATAACACTAAGAAGGATGAAACTATACTACAACGCTATAATATCTAAAATGACATGGTACTGGTGTTTAAAGAGACACCTAGACCAATGGATCAGAACAGAGAACCCAAATATAAAACTGTCATCAGATTGCTGTCTGATCTCTGGCAACACAGACAAAAACATCCACTGGGGAAAAGAATCCCTGTACAATAAATGGTGCAGGGAAAATTGAATAACCACATGTAAAAGACCAAAACAGGATCAGCACTTCTCACAACTCACAAAAAATAACCCATGATGGATAACAGATTTAAACCGATGGTATGAAACTATAGAAAGTCTACAAAAAGAGATCAGGAAAACTCTTATAGATATTTGCCTAGGCAAAGAATTTATGAAGAAGTCCCCCAAAGCAATCAAAGCAACAACAAAAATAAATAAATGGGACCTAATCAAATTAAAAAGCTTCCACACATCTGAGGAAACAATCAATAGAGCAGACAACCTACAGAATGGGAGAAAATATTTGCATGCTATATATGCAATATAGGGCTAATAAACAGAATCTACAAAGAAGTCAAGTGAGTCAGCAAGAAAATGTCAAACAACCCCACTAGAAAGTGGACAAAAGACATGAACACAAGCTTTTCAAAAGAAGATAGACTAATAGCCAGTAAGAATATGAAAAAATGCCCAACATCTCTAATCATCAGAGAAATGCAAATCAAAACCACAATGACATATCACCTAATACCAGTGAGAATGATTTTTATCCAGAAGTCTCAAAACAACATATGTTGGCGAGAATGGGGAGAGAAGCAACACTTATACACTGTTGGTTGGACCGCAAACTAGTTTAACCTCTATGGAAAGTAGTATGGAGATAATTCAAAGAACTACAAGTAGACCTATCATTTGATTCAGCATTCCCACTACTGGGTATTTACTCAAAGGAAAAAAAAAAAGATATTTTATAAAAAAGGCACTTGCACTTTAATGTTTATAGCAAAGATGTGGAAACAACACAAATGCCCACCAATACATGAGTGGAACAATAAAATGTGATATATGTATACCATAGAGTATTACTCAGCCATAAATAAATGGTGAACTAATACCTTTTGTAACAACCTGGATAGAATTGGAGACCATCCTTTGTGATACTTTTGTGAAGTATCACCAAAGTGGAAGAACAAAAACCATATGTACTCACTACTAAAATGAAACTTATAGATCAACATTCATGTGAATGTATGGTAGTAAAATTCAACAGAAATCAAGAAGGTGGGAGGGGAGTGGAGGGGATGGGTAAATTCACACCTAGCGGGTATAATGTACACTACATGGGTGATGGACACACTTATAACTCTGACTCAAACTCTACCAAAGGAATTCATGTAACCAAAAAATTTTTACCCAGGTAATATTCTGAAATTAAAAAATGAAAATAAAATAAAATATTCCAGTAATTGTATTTAAAAAACAAGGTAAAAAGAAAATAAACTAAACTTCTGTTCTGCCAAAAATTCTGTTAAAAGAATGAAAAGACACCCCACAGACCAGAAATAATTTTTTAGAACACATATCTGATATGTGTATTCCAAAATGCATAAGAACTATTAAATCTCAACCTTAAGAAAACAAAAAACCCATTTAAAAATTTTGCAAAAGACCTGAAAAGATACCTAACTAAAGAAGATACACAGATGGCAAATAACAATATGCAAAATGTTCAACAGTTTATATTATTAGGGAATTTCTAATTAAAACAACAATGATATACCCTGCACATCTATTCGAATGGCTAAAATCAAAACTACTGACACCACCAAATGTTGGCAAGGATGTGGAACCACCAGAATTCTCATTCATAGCTAGTGAGAATGCAAAATGGTACAGCCACTTTGGAAGACAAATTTTCCGTTTTGAACAAAACTAAACATACTCTTACCATATGATCAAGCAGTTGTGCTCCTTTGTAGTTTCCCAAATTAGTTGAAATATCATGTCCACATGTACACCTGCATGTGAATATTTATAGTACTTTCATTCATAATTGCTAAAACTTGGAATCAGCCAAGATGTCCTTCAATAGATAAATGGATAAACACATTGTGGTACATACAAAATGATGCAATGTTATTAGCAATAAAAAGAAATAAGTTATAATCTGTGAAAAGAAATAGAGGGCCCTTAAATGCATATTGCTGTGTAAAAGAATGTAGGCTTAAAATGCTGTTTACTGTATAATTCCAAATATAAAACACTCCAGACAAGGCAACACTATAAAGACAAGAAAAGAATCAGTGGTTACCAGACATCTAGGGGAAGTGAGGCAAGGATGAATAGGTGGAGTAAATCTATTCTTTATGATACTATTAATATAATGATGGATACATGACATTATACATTTGTGAAATCCTATAGAACTGTCCAACATAAACAGTGAACCCTTACATAAACTATGAACCTCATTTAATAATGTATCATTATTGACACATCAACTATAGCACATGTACCACACTAATGCAAGAAGTTACTAGGGGAAACTGTGTGTGAAGGGAGAGGGGTGTATGGAAATTCTTTATAGTTCCCATCCAATTTTTCTGTAGAACTAAAACTAATGTAAAAACATAAATTCTATGAATTTATTTAAAAAATTGAGAAAACACTTCTCACCCACTAGGTTGGATAAAATCGACTGACAACAAGTTTGTAGGCAAACATTCATAGATGCTTTATTCATAATGCTTAATAAGTGAGGAGAAAAACCTAATGTCTATCAACTGATGAATGGATAAGCAAAATACTGTATTATCCATGCAATGGGATATTATTGGAATAAATAGAATAAATATAATAAATTATTTACATATATTACAACATGAATGAACCTTGATAACCTTATGATAAGTCAAATATCACTCACAAAATAGCACATATTGTATTATTCAATTTATATGGAACATACAGAATTAGCTGTTATGGATAAAGACATGAAGTATATTAATGTTGGCTTAGCACAATGGGAAGCAAGTAGGGAATGGGGACTGGCTCATAATGGGTACAAGATGTCTTTTGAGGATGATAAAATTGTCCTTAAATTTTATCATAGTTAAGGTTGTGTAACTCTGTGAGTATACTAAAAATTATTCGAATTACAGTTTGAATGGGTGAAATGTGGGTGAATATACTCTTAAAACAAATGCAAAAATAGAAACTATCAGGAAAGAAATAAAAGATATATAGCTCAAATGGTGATAGTGCCCACCAGGGTTTGGGGGAGGGGGAGATACACATCTCAGGGTTGTGGTGAGCATGGGGGGCGAAATACCTCTAACGCTTCCTAGGGAAAGGCAAAGATATACAATGTAACCCAAAGGTCAAAAAAAGAAAAAAAAAAAGAAACTTTTATCAGGTGGTGCGCAGATGGGAGGGGGGAGGAGGGGAAGAATTTATACTTACAAAATAGGTGCGATGCGCACCACCTCGGGGTAGGACACGCTTGATGTTTTGGTAAAGCGGAGGTGGGGGAGTGGGGGGCGGGGGGAGGAATGGCAGGGGCAATATATGTAACCCTAACAATATTTGTACCTCCGTAATTTGATGAAATAAACAAAAGAAAAACTAAATGGTAATTTTAGAATTAAAAATATAATAATCAAAATTTAAAACTCACTAAATGGCCTCAATAGTAGAATGGAGATTACAAATAAAAGAGACAAGGAGCATTAAGCTAGATAAATAGAATTTATCCAATCTTAACAACAGAGGAAAGCGTTGAAAATAATTTAACAGAAGTGCTTTACCTCTGGAATAATTACAAAAGGTAAAAAACACATGTAATCTGAATCCCAGAGAGGAGAAAGTGAGCAATGCTGGAAAATATTCGAATAAATAATGGCTGAAAAATCTCAGGCTTGTCAAAATACACAAACCTATTAACTCAAGAAGCTTAATGAACATTAGGTACAATAAACCCAAAAACATTCATGCCAGACACATTATAATCAAGCAACTGAAAAGGAAAGACTAAGAAAAAATTTTGAAAGCAGCCAGGCAAAAATGATGCATTGCCTAAATAGGAACCACTACTTGAATGACTGTGGATTTCCTATCAGAAACTGTGAAGAGCTTAACCAAATTATGTTACAACAATTATAAGTACTGACACCGGTAATCCTATATAATTCTATATCCACCAAAAACATTTTTCACTGATTTTTAAATAATGATATTTTCAGATGAAAAGAAATCAAGAGAAATTATTTTCAGTAGACCTGCTCTGAAGGAATTACTAAAGGAAATTCTTCATATAGAAGGGAAATTTTAACAAAAAGAAACTTGAGATATCAAGAATGAAGAAAGGATAACAGAAATTCTAAATATATTGTAAATGTAATAGACAATTATTCTTGAGTGTTTTTAAATAGGTTTGAGGGAAATAAATAAAAAAAATATAATAAAAATTATAAAATCATCCGATCGGATTTCCCACCTACCTAAATGTAACGTATGTAACAAAAATAAAAAGGAAGAGTAAAGGGAACTATATGGTGAAAAGTTTCTATACTTGGAAACTACAAAAATTCTCTTAGTTCTCTCAGTTGAACAAACATAAAGAAAATTAGCAAGGCTATAGGAAAACTGAACTGTATCATCGTTCTGTATCTGATTGACATTTATAAAAGTCCTACCCTACAAGATCAGAAAACACATACTTTCCAAATGCAAATAGAACATTCACTGAGACAAAACATATCCTGGGTCATAAAACAATATCAACAAATATAAAATAACTCTAAAATTATACAATTATGACCTCTTGTTATAATGGAATCAAACTAGAAATTGACAGCATAGAGAGACAAGGAAAAATTTGAAACACTTGAAAATTAATATACTTTTAAATAATCCACATAAAATATAGAAGGAAATTAGAAAATACTTTCAACCAAATAAAAATGAAAATAGAATATACTGAAATTTTTGGCAGTGCTGAAAGGAAAATAAGAGCATTTCATACTTAAAAAGAACAAAAGTTTAAAATCAAAAATCTAAATTTTGACTTTAAAAATCTAGAAAAAGAAGAGAAAAAAATCCTAAATACAATAGAAGAACCATCTAAAGAGAAGAAACAGAACACATAAAAATGATAGAGAAAATCAATGAACATAAAAGCTCTTTGTTAAAGGATTGATAAATTTGAAAAATAACAATCAATGAGAAAGAAAAAGTGAGAGATAGCACAAATATCAGGAATGAAAGAGGACACATCTTAAACACCCTGAGGATTAATAGTGGAATAATATTAATAATTATGCATATAAATTTGAAAATTCATATTAAAATGACCAATTCCTTGAAAACTACAAATTACAAAAAAAATCACCTAAACTGATATAAATGGTATATAGATAGCATATTACTATAATCCTTAACAAAATTGAATTAATAGTTAAAACTTTTCAAATAAAGAAATCTGCAGGCCTACATGGTTTCCCTGGTGAATTCCATCAAACATTTAGAGAAGAAATAGCACCAATTCTTCCATCAAACATTTAAGAAGAAATAGCACCAATTCTACATAATATCTTCTGGAAAATAGAAGAGAAGGAAAGACTCCCATTTCATTTTATTAGGCAAGTATTACCCTGATAACAATACCAGACAAAGACCATGAAAAAAACATAAAACTCCAAATGAATATCTGTCAACAATATAAAAACATAAATCCTTAACATATTAGAAAATAAAATTTAGCTATATGAAATACACACACACACACACACACACACACACACACACACACACAACATGACCAAGTAGGGTTTGTTCCAGGGTGCAAGGCCTGTTCTATATTTAAAAATTAATCTATGTAGTCTGTCATATTAACTATCTAGAGAATAAAACCTCATGATCATGTCAATTGATGCAAGAAATAATCCAATATCATCCAATATTCAAACATGATAAAAATAATCTCAGCAGAAAAAAAAATAGAAAGTAACTTCCTCTGCCTGATAAGGAACAACTATAAAATTCCTACAATTAATATCATACCTGATAGTGAAAGACTGAATAATTTTCCCTAAGATCGGAAATAAGGCAAAACTGGTGCTCAGGAATGGACATGGAAAGGGCGACTTCTATTCTCTTACAGTCCACTGCTGCAGGCACAGCCACAGCTATTCTTGTTGGGAAGATTGCACAGGGGTGCTGGAAAATGCCCATTCCAGGGCTGTTGAGAGTGGCTGCCACCCTACTGATGATGTGCTCACCATTCCCATTCTTACACAAAGGACAGGACCCATCCCCCTTCATGAACTGAGCTGCAGCATTCCTGCAGTAGAACACAGGAGAGATAAAAAGCTGTCTGTTTTGGGCTGGGGGAAGAAGTTCCACCCTGAGGCCATTTTAGCAGAGAGTGATGAAATAGGCATTTTCTTTAGCCCTCAGCTACTTTGGGACCTGGAGGTAAATGGTATGTCTATCAGAACTTAAAGTCCTTAGCCCAGGGACAGGGGTGTGATAGAGATGTATCATATTCCTGCCTGCCCAAGACCTGGAGCTAGTGCAGGACTCTTAGTGCATTTCACTACCAACTCCCATACCATGGTTGGGGCTGGTGGTTCTGCTCATCACTGGGGTCTGGTCTAGCTCTGCCTAGCTTTGTCTCTCCCAATGGGGCTGAGCAGGGAACTCTGGGCTTTGGGCATTCCACAAACGAGCCCACAGCCTGAGACAAGTGAGACCTCCCTCCCCCAAACCCAAACATCAAGCACGTATTGATTGGCTTCTGCTGCAGCCAATTCTTGCTCATAACAACTACCTACTGGTCTAGAGGTTGAACTGCACAACCTAATACAAAATCTGCTCATGCACAGAGTACAGAGTACATTGCTACTATTAATACAGTCAGCACTTGAGAAAGCCACCACACAAAGTCTGTCTATAACCAAAGAACTCATAGAGAGCCTTGGTACCTTGAAAGCACCCAGAATCAAAGCCAAATGACCAAACATAACATACATTACAATCACACCTTCAAGGGGGAAAATAATTAAAAAATAAAAAAAAGACTAGGTGCAGTGGCTCATGTCTGTAATTCTAGCAATTTGGGAGGCTGAGGTGGGAGGATCACTTGAGGCCATGAGTTCAAGACTAGCCTAAGCAACATAACCTATGAGTTATAGCTATTCATGAGGGAGAGGAAGAAAAATTAATAGCTTGGACAACCTTCTTGGGGAAATAATTAAGGAAAACTTCCCTGGTCTTGCTAGAGAATTAGACATCCAGAAACAAGAAGCTCAGAGTACACATGGGACAATTTTGCAAAATGAATCTCACCAAGACACATAGTCATCATCCTATGAAAAGTCAATATGAAGGAAAAAATCCTAAAAGAAGCAAAAGAGAAGCATTCAATCACTTATGAAAGTAATCCTATAAAACTAATAGCAGACATCACAGGAGAAACCTTACCAACTAGAAGAGTTTGGGATACTACTTTCAAGTATTCTTAAGGAAAAACACTGCCAGCCAAGAATTTTGTATCCTACTAAACTAAATTGCATAAGTGAAAAAAAAAAAAAAAAGACTTTCCCAGACAAGCAAATACTAAAGGAATTCATCAACACTAGATGGACCCCATAGGAAATACTCTAATGAATTTTAAGTGAGGAAACAAAAGGATGATACTCACCATCATAACAACAAAAGAAATAATAAAACACCCAGATCCTTTAAAGCAATTACATAATGTAGACCACAAAGCAATTAGGTAATAATTAACACTATAACAGGAACAAAACCTCACATATCAATATTAACCTTGAATGTAAATAGACCAAAAGCACTGAAAAGATATAGACTGGCAGAATGTATAAAAAAAACAAGATTCAACAATATGCTCCTCACAAGAAATGTCTTTACCAGATGGGTAAAGAAATTTACAGACTCAAAGTAAAGTGGTGATAAAAGATAGTCCAGGAAAATGGAAAACAAAATCAAGTAAAAGTAACTATTTTTATATCAGATAAAACAGACTTTAAATCAACGACAGTAAAAAAAAAGAAAGTCAGCATATAATGATGAAGGGATCAATCCAACAAGATGTAACAGTCCCAAATATATATGCACTCAACACTGAAGCACCTGGATTCATAAAATAAACACTTCGACACATAAAAAAAAGATAGGCAAAAATTCAATAATGGGGAGACTTCGATACTCCACTGACATCACTAGACACATCATGATCATTCATGCAGACAATCATCAAGGAAACTATGGATAAAAACTGGACTCTAGACCAAATAGACCTAACATACATATGCAGAACATTCTAACCAACAACCATAGAATCTACCCTCCTTTCAACTGTACATGTAACATTCTCCAAAATAGATCGTATGCTTGGTCACATGGTCACAAAGCAAGTCCTGATAAATTAAAAAAAAAAAAGAAAAAGAAAAGAAAATCATATCAAGTATCATCTCAGACCACAGTGGGTTAAAATTAGAAAACAATACCAATAGGAAATCCAAAAACTATGCAAATACATGGAAATTAAACAATTGGCTCCTAAATGATATTTGAGGAATTGTGAAATTAAGGCAGAAATAAATAAAAAAAAATTGAAACAAATAAAAATAGGGACACAACAACCCAAAACCTATGGGATAAAGAATGGAAAAACAAGCACCACATGTACTCACCAGCAAATTGGTATTAACTGATCAACATCTAAGTGGACATATAGGATTAAAATTTATTGGTGTCAGGCAGGTGGGAGGAGAAAGGACAGGGTGGGCATATACATACATAATGTATAAGACGTGCACTGTCTGGGGGATGGTTACACTTGAAGCTCTGATTCGAGGGGGAAGGGAGACAAGGGCAATATATGTAACCTTAAGATTTGTACCCCCATAATATGCTTAAATAAAAAAAATTAAAAATTAAAAAAAAAGAATTTTAAAAAAAGGAACTTTAAAGTATTAAATGGTAACATCAAAATAAAGTTCTCAAACTAAAAACCTAACATAACACACCTCAAAGAACTAGATAAACAAGAGCAAACAAAACCCAAAGCTAGCAAAAGAAAAGAAATAACAAAGACCAGAGAAGAACTAAATGATATTGAGGAAAAAATTACAAACTATGAATAAAAAGGAAGAGTTTTTTTTGTAGAGATAAGAAAAATTGATAGATGCTAGAAAGATTAACCAATAAAAAGAGAAGATTCAAATAAGCACAACCAAGTGTGATAAAGGTGACATTACAACTGATATCACAGAAATTCAAAAGATAATCCGAGGTTGCTGTTAGCACCTCTGTATGCACAAACTAGAAAATCCAGAGGAAATGGATAACTTCCTGGAAACACAAAACTTCACAAAATTTAACCAGAAAAAATCAGAAATCCTAAACAGACCATTAATGAACAGTAAAATTGATGGATTCACAGACAAATTTTATCAGACATACAAAAAATTTGTACTAATCCTACTAAAATCTTTCCCAAAAAATTGAACAGGAAGGAATTCTCACTAACTCATTCTATGAAGCTAGTGTCACTATGATACCAAAACCAGGCAAAGAAACAACAAAAAAGAAAAGTACTGGTCAATATCCCTGATGAATATAGATGTAAAAATTGTCAATAAAATACTAGCAAACTGAATCCAATGGGATATCAAAAAGATAATACACCATGATCAACTGGATTTTATTCCAGGGATGCAAGGATGTTTCAAAGTATGTAAATCAGTAAATGTGATTCACCACATAACACAATTAAAAATAAAACCCATATAATCATAATAGATTCATAAAAGCATTCACTAAAATTCCACATCCCTTCGTTATAAAAACCCTGAACAAACTATGCATGGAAGGAACATACCTCAAAATAATAAAAGTCACATATTAAAAACTCACAGTCAACATCATACTGATTGGAGAAAGGTTGGAAACTTTCTCCTATGACCTGAAACAAGGCAATATTGCCCACTTTCACCATTCCCATTCAACATGCTACTGAAAGTCCTAGACAAAGGAATCAGGCAAGAGAAAGAAATAAAGAACATCCAAATTAGCAAAGAGGAAGTCAAAGTATCTCTGTTCACTGGTGATGTGAACTTATACCTAGATAAACCAAAAGACTCCTCCAAAAGACTCCTAAAGTTGATAAATGAATTCAGCAAAGTTTCAAGTTACAAAATTAGTGTACACAAATCAGTAGCATTTCTATACAATAACAACAACCAAGGTGAAAACCAAAACAAGAGCCTATTCCCATTTACAATGGCTTCAAAATAAAATACCTAGGAAATTACTTAACCAAAGAAGTCAAAGATGTCTACAAAGAAAACTGCAAAACATTGACAAACAAATGGATGGTATAGATGACATGAACAAATGCAATAACATCCCAAACTTACAGATTGGAAGAATCAATATTGTTAAAAAGACCATACTGCCTAAAGCAATCTACAGATTCAACACATTCCCTATCAAATTACCAATGCTATTTTTCACAGAATTAGAAAATAAGAAACCTAAAATTCATACAATACCAAAAATGAGTGCAAATAGCCAAAGCAGTCAGAAGCAAAAATAACAAAGCTGAAGCCATCACATTAGCCCATTTCAAATTATACTACAAAGCTAGAGTAACCAAAACAACATTGTACTGGTATAAACAAAGAAATATAGACCATCGAAACAGAATATAGAACCCAGAAATTAAGCTATATACCAACAGCCATCTGATTTTTGCCAAATCAGACAAAAATATATGCTGGGGAAATAACACCCTATTCAATAAATTGTGCTGAGAAATTTGTATAGCCATATGCAGAAGAATGAGACGGGACCCATATCTTTCTCCAGATGCAAAAATAAACTCAAGATCAATTAAAGACTTAAATGTAAGACCTAAAACAATTAAAATTCTAGAAGAAATCCTAGGAAAAACTCTTCTTGAAATTGGCCTAAGCAAAAAATGTATGATAAAGTCTTCAAAAAGGAAATGCAAAAAAAGAAGAAGAAGAAGAAGAAGAAGAAGAAGAAGAAGAAGAAGAAGAAGAAGAAGAAGAAGAAGAAGAAGAAGAAGAAGAAGAAGAAGAAGAAAAGAAAAAGAAAAAGAAAGACTAATGGGACTTAAACTAAAAAGCTTCTGCACAGTGAAAGCAATAATCAAAAGAGTGAACAGACAACCTACAGAACTGGCAAAAAAATATTTGAAAACTATGTCCAACAAAGGGTTAATATCTAAAACCTGCAAGGAATTCAAAACATTCAGCAAGAAAAAAATAATAAACCCATCAAAACATGGGCAAAGGTCATAAACAGACATTTTTCAAAAGGAGAAATGCAAGTGGCCAAAAAACATATGAAAAAATGCTCAACATCACTAATCATCAGAGAAATGAAAATTAAAACCACCATGAGATACCATATTATACCAGTCCAAATGGCTATTATTAAAAAGTCAAGAAACAACAGACATTGTCATAGATGCAGAGAAAAGGGAACATTTATACACTGCATGTACTCACTTATAATTTGGAGCTAAACAATAGCTACAGATGAATATACACAGTGAAATAATAGAAACTAGAGACTGCAAAAGGTGGGAAGGTGTGCAGGGGATGAAGGATGAAGTTATCTATTGGGTACAATGTAAACTATTTGAGTCATGGGTACATGAAAAGCCCATACTTCACCACTAAGCTGTATATCCATGTGAACAACTGTACTTGCATACCCTAAATAAATAAAAATAAAACATAAGGAAAATATGTCCATGCTTACCATCTGTATTAAACATAGTGCTGTAGATCCTAGCCAGTGCAATAAGTTAAGGAAGAGAATAGGCAAGTGTAATAAAAAAAATACATAACAGTCTCTATTCACAGAAGACATGATTGAATATAGAGAAATCTCTAGCAAATTTGCAATAAATCATAGCAGAACTAACAAATAAGTTTAACAAGATCATTGAACATAAGAAAAACATGCAAAACTCCATCATATTTTTATATATTAGCATTGCATATAAACAAAGGTTTTTAAAATTAAAAAATTAAAATAATATTTACAAAAAATTCCCCCTAAAACATACTTACAAATAAATGTAATAAAACATTCACAAAATTTTTATGCAGAAAATACAAAATGCTGATGGAAGAAATCAAAGAAGACTAAATACAGGGACATGTGATTTTCATGTATTGATAGCACAACAGAGTAAATTTAATTCTACTCAAATTGATCTATAGGCTTAATGCAATTCCATTCGAAATCAAAGCAGCATTTTTGGTGGAAATTCATAAGCTTATTCTAAAATTTATTTAAAAAGTTAAAGTTAGAATAGCTCAAACAATTCTAAAATGAATAATAAAATTTAAAGAATCACACTAAATAATTTTAAGACTTACTCCTAAGCTGAGGTTCTCATGAAAGTGTGATAATGGCAAATATAAATATAAACATATCATATAAAAGAAACAGCGCATATACAAACTAACACTAATATGCCCGATTGATTTTTGAAAGAAAAAACAATAATCCTCAACCAAGGAAGGGTGTTGAAAACTTGCACTCTATATGCAAAGAAATGAAATCAACCTAACCTTTACACCATATGCAAAAAAACCCTCATTTGATCATTGATCTAAACATAAAACAAAAACATGACCCGTTAATAAAAGAATAATACATTGGATTTCATGAAAATTCAAAGGTTTTTTTCTGTGAAAGGCACTGTAAATAGAATGAAAAGACAAACTACACAATGGATGAAAATGTTTTCAAATAACATATCCATATTTTTGCATTGATTGCTAGGTGGTTCTAAATACTACTCTATTACATACATGTTTCATGATTTTTTCCATTCACCTATTAAAAGATATAAATTATATAGAGCATGCACAAGGAGCTCTTAAAACTCAAGTTTTAAGAAATTAAAAACCCAATGAAAAATGAAAAATACACTTGAACAGACACTGTACTAATATTATGTCATTAAATGTAAACTCTCTGATTTCTAATCAAAAGTGTAGGTTATTATATCTCTAACAAAAAGCAGTACAATTAATCAAAGTATGTGCCTAAACTATTGACACAGTTTTGCCATCTTAATGGTAGCTTTTATATGCTAGCAGTGAGGCAGCATGGGGAGTGAGGGGCCATGAAATTGCAAAAGGCATTTTCCACAGCTTGTGCAAAATTGAATATTTTTCCTGGCAAGAAGTGGTCCAAAGCCTGGAAGAAGTGGTAGTCAGTTGATGCTAGGTCTGATGAATATGGTGGATAACAGAGAGTTTACAAGTCCAGCTTCTGTAGTTTGAGCAGAATTGTTTGTGCAAAATGTGGTTGAGCATTATCTTGCAAGAGGATTGACCTGTTTCTCTAGACCAATCTCAGCTGCTTAATTGCAAACATTCTCATAATTTTGTCCAATTGTTTGCAGTGGACACCCACTGTAATCAATTGACCATGTTTCATGAAGCTGTAGTGGATAATACAAGTGCTTGACCACCAAAGAGACACAATTAGCTTTTGTTGATGAATATTAGGTTTTGGACTATGTTTTGGCACTTCATCTTTATCCAACTACTGTGCCGAACATTTGTGTGATTATCAAAAATTATTCATATTGTAGATCACATTAGGTAGTATGGATAATGCAAGCCCTATCAATATGCCACCATCAATCTTTATAGATTTAGAAAAAAATAATTGTACAGTTTGTCTGGAAACAGAGAAGACCTGGTATAGCCAAAACAATCTTAAGCAAAAATAACAAATTGGGAGGCAAAGCTTGCCAGATTTCAAACTTCATTGCAAGGCTATGGTAACCAAAACAGCATTTTATTGGCACAAGAAAAGAGATATAGATCTTTGGAATAGGACAGAGATCCCAATTATATAAAACCATCCTCATATTGTCATCTCATCTTCACAAAAGCAGACAGAAGTATACACTGTGGAAAATTTTATCTATTCAATAAGTGGTGGTGGCAAAATTGCCTATCCACATGCAGAAGATTGAAACTTGATCCCCACCTCTCACCTCCATCAACTCACGATGGATTACAGACTTAAATCTAAAGCGTGTAACCTTAAGAATTCTGGAAGAAAATGTCAGAAGACTCTTTCAGACATTGGCCTAATCAAAGAATTTATGAAGAATACCCCCAAAGCAATCACAGCAGCAAAAAAGAAAGAAAGAAAGAAAGAAAGAAAGAAAGAAAGAAAGAAAGAAAGAAAGAAAGAAAGAAAGAAAGAAAGAAAGAAAGAAAGAGAAAGAAATAGGAACTTATCAATATAGCAAATGGACAACCTACAGAACGGGAGAAAATATTTGCTTTGTACACATCCGATAAAGGGCTGAAAATAAGAATCCATACAGAACTTTAAAAAATCAACAAGAAAAAATCCAACAACCCCATCAATAAATAGGCAAAGGACATTAACAGAAACTTTTCAAAAAAAGACAGACTAATGGCCACCAAACATATATAAAAAAAGTGCTCAATATCTCTAATCATTAGAGAAATGGAAATCAAAACTACAATGAAATATCACCTAAATTCAGTGAGAATGCCCCTTATAAAAACGTCCAAAAACAACAAATGCTGTCATGGATGTGGAGAGATTAAAACGCTCTTACACTGCTATCGTGGATAGAGATTGAACTCATCCTTCAAAGTGAGGTATCACAAGGAGGGAAAATATGCACCTGCACCACGTGTACTCGCCTTGCAACTGGTACTAACTGAACAACACTAAAGTGTTTACATGGTAGTAATACTCATTGGGTGCCAGTGAGGGGTCAGTGGCAGAGATAAACCCAAAACTAATGGAAGCAGAACACACTGTATGGGGGAGAGACATGTTTGTAACCTAGGCTTGGGTGGTGGTGCAAACGCATTACATGTAACCAAAATGTTTGTACACTTAACAGCACAGTGTAGAAATGGTTCACCTTTATGTCATGACAGCAAAGGAAGGCAAGCTTCAAGACAATTTCTTTGCTAACGCTCATTTAATTCAGACAGAACCTATCTATCCAGCTTCTTTACCTTGTGGATTTATTTCAAATGATCTGATATTGTTGGAATTGTAATGTCAAACCTTGGTGCTAATTCACATGTAGGTTGAGATAAACTCACTTCTACTACAAGATTCAGTTCTTTATTATCCACATTGGTCTTAGGTTGCCCACATAGCTCATATTTCAAGATGAAAATCACCAGAACAGAACTTCTCCAACTATCGACATCCTGTGCATTCATTGGCCACATCCTTCCAAAACACTTCATTGATATTTTGACCTGTCTTCACTGTATTGGTTCCATTACAACTCATATTTGAAAATAACATGAAATTATTACTTATCCATGATATCACAAAAATTTCTCTTAAATATATTTGAAAGATAAACACAAGCCAAAGTGTGTGTCTGAACGACTGAGGATGTACCTTCACAATAAAAATGAAACAAGAACTTTCAAAGTGAAATGCCAAACAAAATTGATAGATTTCTTGCAAGATTAACCAGAAATAAAAAAATAAAGGACCCAAATAAGCTCAATAAGAACTGAAGAAAGGAGATATTACAACTAATACCACAGAAACACAAAATATCATCTGTGAATAGTATAAAAATCTTTACACACATGATCTCAAAAATGTTGAGAAAATAGACAAATCCTGGAAACATACTAACTCCCAAGGCTAAATCAGGAAAAATTAGAATCCTGAAGGGACTAATAAAGGGCACTAAAATTGAAGAAGCAATAAAATATCTTCCAAAAAAATAGTCCCAGACCAGATGATGTAACAGTTGAATTCTTTAGACTGACAAAGAAGAATTGGAACCCATACTGCAGAAATTATTCCAAAATATCAAAAAAGAAGGAATTCTCCCCAACTCGTTCTATGAAGCCAGCATCTTTTTGATGCCAAAGCCACAAAAAGACACAACAAAAAAGAATATTACAGAACAATATCCCCAATATCCCTTATAAATACAGATAAAAAATATCAATATAATTCTAGGAAACTAAATTCAGCAGCACATCAAAAAAAACCAAAAATTCACCATGAAAAAAATGGGCTTCATCCTGGGGATGCAAGGATTGTTCAACATATATAAATTCATAAATATGATTCACCACATAAACTGAAGAAAAAAACAAAGATCATATGATCATATGAATAGATGGATAGAAAGCATTCTACACAATTAAGCATAATTTTATGATAAAATTTCTTAAGAAAATAAGCATAGATAGAACATATCTAAATATTATAGAAGCCAAATAGTATTCCTATCTATCTGCTTTCACACTAACATTTATTATTTTGGGACTGTTTGAGAAAAAGCCATTCTCACTGGAGTTAAGTGATATCTCATTGTGGTTTTGATTTGCATTTTCCTGCTGATTAGTGATGTCGAGCATTTTCTTCATATTTTTGTTGCCCATTAGTTTGTTTTGCTTTGATAAGTTTCTGTTCATATACTTTGCCCACTTTTTAATTGGGTTGTTTGATTTTTCTCTTCCTAATTTTCCTGAGTTCTATATAAATTCTAGTTATCAGACCTTTATCTGGTGCATAGCATGCAAATATGTTCTCCCATTCTGTAGATTGTCTATTTTCTCTCATGATAGTTTCCTTGGCTATGCAGAGGCTTTTTTATTTGATCAGGCCCAATTTATTTACTTTTGTTGTTTCTGTGATTGCCTTTGGGGTCCTCTTAATAATTTTTTCCCTAGGCCAATGTTAAGAATTTTTCCAACATTTTCTTCTAGAATTCTTGTAGTTTTGTGTCTTAAATGTAAGGTTGTTATCCACAGTGTATAGATTTATGCAAGAGGTGAGAGGTGCAGATCCTGTTTCAGTCTTCTACATGTCGCTATGCTATTTACCCAGCAATATTTGTTGAATAAGCATTCTTTTCCCCAGTGTATGATTTTGGGACTGCAAACTAGTACAATCTCTGTGGAAAGCAATATGGAGATACAAGTAGCTACAAGTAGAACTGCCATTTGATCCAGCAATCCCATTACTGAGCATCTACCCAAAGGAAAAAAGGACATTCTGTACAAAAGACATCTACACTAGAATGTTTATGGCAGCACAATTTACAATTGCAAAAATGTGGAAACTACCCAAGTGCCCAACAATACATGAATGGATTAATAAAATGTGTTATATTTATACCATGGAATACTACTTAGCTATTAAAAACAATGGTGCTATAGCACCTCTTATATTATCCTGGATGGAGCTGGAACTGATTCTACTAAGTAAAGTATCACAAGAATGATAAAACCAGAGCCATATATACTCACCATCAAATTCATATTAACTGATCAACACTTATGTGTGCATATAGTAGTCACATTCATCGGGTGTCAGGCAGGTGGGAGGGAAGGAAGAGGGGATGGGTACATTCATACCTAATGTGTGCCGTGCACACTGTCTGGAGGATGGACATGCTTGAAGCTCTGACTCAGATGGGGCAAAGGCAATATGTGTAACCTAAACATTTGTACCTCTGTAATATTCTGAAATAATAAATGAATGAATAAATGAATGAATTAATGCTAAATAGGACAATCCCACATCATACTGAATAGGCAATAGTTGAAAGTAATAAAACTTATAACTGAATTCAGATAAGGGTACACACTATCACCACTTCTATTCAACATAGTGCTGGAAGTCCTAGCCAGAGAAATCAGGCAAGTGAAAAAAATTAAGCATATACAAGTGGGCAAAGAGGAGGTCAAACCATCACTGTTTGCTGATGATATGATCTTATATCTAGAAAACCCTAAAATTCCATCAAGATATTCCTAGAATTGATAAATAAATTCAACACAGTCTCAGGTTAAAAATCAATGTACGCAAACCAGTAACATTCCTATACACCAACAACAGTTAAGTTGAGAATCAATGCCTTTCACAATAGCTACAAAGAAAATAAAATACCTAGAAATATGTTACATTTAACCTATATACAAGGTATCTACAAATAGAACTATACTAATCACTGAGCAAAGAAATTGCATATCATGTAAACAAATGGAAAAATATATCATTCTCATGGATCAGCAGAATCAACATTGTTAAAATGTTTATACTACCCAAAGTAATTTATAAATTCAATGCAATCTCCATCAAAATACAAACATCGTTTTTGTAGCTCTCAAAAAAATAATTCTATGCTTTGTTTGGTATCAGAAATGACCCCAGCTAGCCAAAGCAAACTTACCAAAATGAATAAATATGGAGGCCTCACTTATCAGACTTTAAGCTATATTACAAGGTTATAGTAACCAAAACATCATCCTACTGGCACAAAAATAGAGACACAGACCAATAGAACAGAACAGAGAACCCAGATATAAAACCATCTACATATGGATATGTGATCTTTGACAAAGCAGAAAACAATATACATTTGGGGAAAATTTTTTCTATTCAATTACGGGTGCTGGGAAAATTGGATAGCCACATGTAGAAGATTGAAACAAAATCCAAATCACTAAAATCCAAACTACTAACAAAAATTAGTTCAAGATGGATAACAGACTTAAACATAAGACATGCACGCAATAAGAATTCTGGAAGAAAACTTTGGAAAACTCTTCCAGATATGAGCCTACACAAGAATTTTTGAAGAAGAGCCCCAAAACAATCACAGAAAAAATTTATAAATGGGGTATAATTAAATTTAAAAGGTTCTTCTTAACCAAGAAAATAATTAACAGAGCGAATAGACAACCAATATAATAGGAGAAACTGTTTGCATCCTATATGTCCATAAAAGGGTTAATAACCAGAATCTACAAAGACCTCAAGCAAATCAGCAAGAAAACTGTCAAAGAAACCTTGCTAAAATGTGGGCAAAAGACATGAACAGAAGCTTTTCAAAAGAAGATAGACTAATGGCCAAAAAACATATGAAAAAACATTCAACAAGACTAATCATCAGGAAAATGGAAATCGAAACCACAATGAGATATCACCTAACCCCAGCGAGAGTGGCTTTTATCATAAAGTCCAAATACAATGGATGCTGGGATGGATGGAGAGAGAAAGGAACACTTGTATACTGTTGGTGTGACTTCAAACTAGTACAACCTCTTTAGAATATAGTATGGAGATTCCTCAAAGAACTTCAAGTAGACCTACCACTTGATCCAGCATTCCCACTACTGGGTATTTACCCAAAGAGAAAAAGAAAAAGTCATTTTATCAAAGAGCCACTTGCAATAGAATGTTTATTGTAGTACAATTCACAATTTGAAAGATGTAAAATCAACCCCAGTTCCCATCAATTCATGAGTGGATTAATAAAATGTGGTGTATGTATACCATGAAGTACTAATCAGACATAAAAATGAAGTAATACCTTTTGAAACAATCTGAATGGAACTGGAGACCATTTTCCTAAGTGAAGTGTCACAAGAATGAAAAAACAAACACCACATATACTCATTATTCAATTGGAACCAACCAATCAGTACTGATGTGCACAGATGGAGGTAAAACTAAGCAGAAATCAAGCAGGTGGCATGGGGGAGGAGAGGATGGGTGAAATTATACCTAAGCTTTACAAGGCACATTATGTGGGTGATGGACACACTTATAACTTAGACTCCAGCACTAAAAAATCAATCTATGTAACCAAAATATTTGTACCCCCATAATAATTTGATTTTTTAAGTGAAATGTCAGAGATATCAACTGCCAAACATAGTACTTAAGGAAATTGTATATTTAATACTTACTAACCTAATCTATTCAGATGAAAAAGTAGCAAATGAAAAGAGAATCTTCATCATTAGCAATTAGGGAAATGAAATTAAATTCAGGATAAGAGACACAATTACTATTAGAATGGCTAAAATTTATAAAAATATGTGCTGACAATAAAAAATACCATCAAAGGTGAAGAATAACTAGAAATAGCAATGGAAAATGTTATATCCACTTTGAAAGAGAATGCAGCAATTGCTTGTTGAGCTAAATATACCATAAATTCAAACGTAATGCTCCTTGATATTTATTCAAGTGAACTGAAAAGTTATACACACAAAAAAATCTATGTTGTAATATTTGTCATAACTATTTTTATAATCACCAAAAATTGGTAGCAAACAAGATGTCCTTCAATAGGTGAATAGATAAACTGGTAAACCCATACAGTGGAATAATATGTGGAAATAGAAAAGGAAGAACGTACTGGACCACAAAATAATATGAATGAAATTTTTGAAACAATGGTGATGTAGCACCTCTTGTATTTTCCTGGTAGAGGTGGAACCCATTCTACTAAGTGAAGTATCTCAAGAATGGAAAAACAAGCACCACATGTACTCACCAGAAAATTGGTATTAATGGATCAACACCTAACTGGACATATAGGAATAACATTTATCAGGTGTCAGGCAGGTGAGAGGGGTGAGGAGGGTCTGTACAAACATAATGAGTGAGATATGCAACGTTTGGGGGATTATCATGCTTGGAGCTCTGACTCGAGGGAGGAGGGGCATGGGCAATATATGTAACCTTAACATTTGTACCCCCATAATATGCTGAAATAATAAAATAAAATACAATAAAACTGAAAAATATATATTAAGGGGGTACCAATGTTTTCTTTATATAGATACCTTGTATAATGCTTAAGTCAGGGCTTTTGTACCTGTCACAAGAATAGTGTTCATTGTAGTCAATAAGTAAGATTTTACCCTTCACCCATTCCTGGTTTCCAATGTTCCTCACACCTCTTTGTGCCTGTGTGTATACACAATTTAGGTCACACTTATTGATGAGAATATATGATATTTGCTTTTCCATTCCTGAATACTTTCATTAGGATAATGGGCTCCAGTTCCATCCAAGTTGCTGTGAATAACATTATTTCATTCCTTTTTATAGACAACTAGTACCTCATGGTATGTATACACCACATGTTCTTTATCCACTCATGAATTGATGAGTACTTAGGTTGATTTAACATCTTTGCAATTGTGAATTGTGCTTGGATAAACATTTGACTACAGGTGTCTTTTTGATAAAATGACTTTATTCCTTTAGGTAGATACCCAGCAGTGAGATTGCTGGATTGAATGGTAGGTCTACATTTATGTCTTTGAAGAATCTTCATGCAGTTTTTCACAGAGGCAGTACTAATTTGAAGTCTCACCAAGAGTGTATAAGAATTCCTTTCTCTCTGCATCTACACCAGCCATTTATCCCTTTGACTTTTTAAGAATGGCCATTCTGATAGGGGTAAGGTGGTATCACATTGTCTTTGTTTGTTTGTTTGTTTTTGTTTGAGACGCAGTCTCATTCTGTTGCCCAGGTTAGAGTGCCGTAGTGTCAGCCTAGCTCACAGCAACCTAAAACCCCTGGGCTCAAGCAATCCTCCTGCCTCAGCCTCCCGAGTAGCTAGGACTACAGGCATGCACCACTATGCCTGGCTAATTTTTTCTATATATTTTTAGTTGGCCAATTAATTTCTTTCTATTTTTAGTAAAGATGGGGTCTCACCCTTGCTCAGGCTGGTTTCAAACTCCTGACCTTGACCGATCCACCTGCCTTGGCCTCCCAGAGTGCTAGGATTACAGGCGTCAGACACGGCACCCAGCCTATATTGTAGTTTTATTTTTTTTAATTTATTTTTATTTCAGCATATTATGGGGGTACAAATTTTAAGGTTTCAAATAATGTCCTTTCCCTCCTCCCCCTAAGTCTGAGTTTCCAGCGTGACCATCACACAGATGGTGCACATCTCACTCATTATGTATGTATATATCCGCACCCTTCCCCTCCCACCTGCCCCATACCCAATTACTGTAGTTCCCATGTGTCCACTTAGGTGCTGCTCAGTTAATACCAGTTTGCTGGTTAGTATATGTGGTTCTTGTTTTTCCATTCTTGGGATATTTCACTTAGTAGTATAGGTTCCAGCTCTAGCCAGGAAAATACAATATGTGCTATATCACCATTTTTTCTTAGAGATGAATAGTACTTCATGGTATACATATAACACATTTTATTAATCCACTCATGTATAGATGGGCACGTGGGTTGTTTCCACAGCTTTGCGATTATGATATGTGCTGCTATAAACATTCAAGTGCAGGTGTCTTTTTTGTAGAGTGTCATTGGATCTTTTGGGTAGATGCCCAGTAATGGGATTGCTGGATCAAATGGTAGATCCACTTGTATCACTCTAAGGTATCTCCATATTGCTTTCCAAAGACGATGAACTAGTTTTCAGTCCCACCAGAAGTGTAGGGGAGTTCCTATCTCTCCATATCCACGCCAGCATTTATTGTTTGGGGACTTTTTGATAACGGCCATTCTCACTGGAAATAAGTGATATCTCATTGTGGTTTTGATTTGCATTTCTCTGATGATTAGAGATGTTGAGCATTTTTTCATGTCTGTTGGCCATTCTTCTGTCTTCTTTAGAAAAGTTTCTGTTCAAGTCCTTTGCTCACTTTTTGATAGGGTTGTTTGATTTTTTCTTGCTGTTTCTCATGAGTTCTAAATATATTGTAGTTATCAGCCCCTTATCAGATGTATAGGATGCGAAAAGTTTCTCCCATTCTGTAGGTTGTCTATTTACTTTCATGACTATTTCTTTGGCTGTGTAGAAGCTTTTTAGTTTGATCATGTCCCATTTATTTATTTTTGTTGCTGCTGTGATTGCCTTTGGGGTCTTCTTCATAAATTCTTTGCCTAGGCTGATCTCTCAGAGAGTGTTTCCAACATTTTTCTCTAGAATTCTAATAGTTTCATACCTTAAGTTTAAGTCTGTTATCCGGCATGAGTTGATTATTGTGAGAGGTGAAAAGTGTGGGTCCTACTTCAACCTTCTACAAGTGGCTAACCAGTTTTCCCAGCACCATTTATTGAAAAGGGATTCTTTTCCCCAGTGTATGTTTTTGTCTGCTTTGCCAAAGATTAGATGGCTATAAGAGGATGGTTTTATATCAGGATTATCAGATCTGATCCACTGGTCAATATTCCTATTTTTGTGCCAATACCAGATTGATTTAAATACTACAGCTTTGTAGTATAGTTTTTTATTTATATCAAACTATATCATATTAATACTATTATACATATAATACATATATTAATTCATATAATAAACTATATCATATTAATACCTCCCATTTTGTGTTTGTTGCCTAGAATTGATTTTGATATGTGGGGTCTTCGTTGGTTCCAACTGAAGCTAAAATTATTTTTTCTATATCTGTGAAGAATGCTGATGGGGTTTTAATAGGTATTGCATTGAATCTGTAGATTAGTTTGGGTAGTATAGACATTTTAATGATGTTGAGTCTGCCGATCCACGAGCATGGTTTGGATTTCCTTCTGTTTACATCCTCTGCTATTTCCTTCCTCAGTGTTTCATAGTTCTCCCTGTAGAGGTCTTTTACCTCCTTGGTTAAGTATATTCCTTGGTACTTTATTTTCTTTGTTGCTATTGTGAAGGGAATTGAGCCTTTGATTTGGTTCTCAATTTGATTGTTGTTGGCATATATGAATGACTCTGATTTCTGTGTAATGATATTGTGTCATGAGAGTTTACTAAATTCATTTATCAGTTCCAGGAGTTTCTTGGTTGAATCTTTGGGGTTTCCTAAATATAATATCATATCATCAGCAAACAATGAGAGTTTCATCTCTTCTGCCCCAATTTGGGTACCTTTAATTCCACTTTCCTATCTGATTGCTATAGCCAGGACTTCCAGCACTATGTTGAATAGAAGTGGAGATAGTAGGCAGCCTTGTCTGGTTCCAGTTCTAAGTGGGAATGATTTCAATTTTTCCCCATTCAGTATGATGTTGGCTATGGGTCTGTCATATATGGCTTGTATCTTTTATAGGTATGTCCCTTTTATGCCTATTTTAATAAGTGTTCATATCATGAAAGTGTGTTGAATTTTGTCAAAAGCTTTTCCTGCATCTATTGAAAGAATCATGTGCTCTTTGTTTTTGCTTCTCCTTATGTGGTGAATTACATTTATATATTTATATATGTTGAACCATCCCTGCATACCTGGGATGAAGCCCACTTGGTCGTGATTATTATTATTATTTTTTTTTTGATAAGTGTCTGGGTTCTGTTAGCTAGGATTTTGTTGAAAATTTTTGCATCTATATTCATTAGGGATAATGGTCTGTAGTTTTCTTTTTTTTTTGTTGCTTCCTTTCCTGGTTTTGGTATCAGAGTAATATTCGCTTCATAAAAGGTGTCAGGGAGGTTTCCATTCTTCTTGATATTGTGCAAAAATTTCTAAAAGATAGGCACTAGTTCTTCTTTGTAAGTGTGGTAAAATTTGGCTGTAAAACCATCTGGGCTGGGAATTTTCTTTTTAGGGAGATATTTAATTGCTGTTTCTATTTCGGCTCTTGATATTGGTCTGTTCAGGAATTCGATTTCTTCCTTGTTGAACCTAGGGAGGATGTGTGTGTCTAGAAATTTGTCCATTTCCTCCACATTTTCCAGCTTTTGTGCGTATAGGTTTTGTAGTATTGGTAAATTATATCTTGTATCTCCTTGGGATCAGTTGTGATATCTCCTTTTTTGTTCCTGATGGAGCTTATTAGAGATTTCTCTTTTCTGCTTTTCATTAGCCTAGCCAATGGCATGTAAATTTTGTTTGTTTTTTCAAAGAACAAACTTTTTGTTTTATTAATCTCCATTATAGCTTCCCTGTTGTCAATTTCGTTTAGTTCTGATTTGATCTTGTTGATTTCACTTTTTCTGCTGGGTTTCGGGTTTATCTGTCCTTCTTTTTCCAGCTCTTTGGGTCGTTTCACTAGATTGTCTATTTGTGATCTTTTTTACTTTTGGTTATCACACTTATGGAAATAAACTTTCCTCTCAGTACTGCTTTAGCTGTGTCCCAGAGGATTAGATAACTTGTCTCTCCATTGTCATTTTCTTAGATGAATTTTTTTTATTTCCATCTTGATTTCTTCATTTATGAAGTAATCATTTAGTAGGAGGTTGTTTAATTTCCACATTTTTGTGTAGAAATGTGAGTTCCTCTTAGGGTTGATTTCTACTTTTATTCCACTGTGATCTTAGAAGATACATTATATGATTTCTATTTTATTAAATTTCTAGAGGCTTACTTTGTGTCCTAGGATATGCTCAATCTTTGAGAATGTCCCGTGAGCTGATGAGAAGAAAATATAATCAGTGGATTTTGGGTAGAATGTCCTGTAAATGTCAGTTAGACCCAATTAATTGTTCTAGAGTTTTGTTTAAGTCCATTATTTTTTAATTTTCTTTTTGGAGAATCTCTCTTGTGCCATCAGTGTATGTTGAAATCTCCGGTAATTATGGAGTTGCTGTTAATAAATTTTCTTATATCCAGTAAGGTTTGCTTTATGAATCTGGGTGCACCTAAGTTGGGTGCATATATATTTAAAATTGTTATCTCTTCTTGTTGAACTGTGCCCTTCACCATTATATAATGACCATCTTTGTCTTTCACTACTTTTGTTGGTTTAAAACTAAATCATCTGAGATTGGAACTGCCACGCCAGCTTTATTTTGCCTTCTGCTTCCTTGGAATACTGGTCTCTACCCCTTTACTTTTAGTCTATATGCATCCTTGCAAGTTAAATGTGTTTCCTGAAGATGGCAGATACTTGGCCTATATTTTCTTATCCTTTCAGCCAGCCTATGTCTCTTGAGTTTAAGCCATTCACATTTATTGAAAGAACTGATAGGTGAGGTAGATTACTGTTTATTCTGTTGGGTTGGATGTTGTTGCTTTGATTTCTCTCTTGAGCCATTGTAATATCTGGCCATTATTCTTTGGGTTTTGGTTGTGTTTATACTTGTGAGTTTGTATTATGCTGCTCTTTGTGTAACACTGTTTTGAGTACTTCTTGTAGGGCTGGTCTTGTCTTGGTGAATTCTCTGAGACTTCGCTTATCTGGGAATGTCTTAATTTCTCCTTCATATATAAAGCTTAGATTTGGAGGGTACAAGATTCTAGACTGGGCATTATTTTGTTTCAAAAGAGTGAGAATGTGGCCCCAGTCTCTCCTTGCTTGTATTGTTTCAGTTGAGAAATCTGGCGTTATTCAGATCGGTTTTCCTTTGTATGTAACTTGTTTCTTTCACCTTACAGCTTGTAGGAGGGTCTCTTTTGTTTATATTTTGGTCAGTCTGATGACTACATGGTGTTGTGTTTTCCTGTTTGCATTGTATCTCCCAGGAGTCCTTTTGGCCTCTTATATTTCTAATTCCATGTTACTTGTTAGACCTGGGAAATTTTCCTCAATTATTTCTTCGAATAGCTTATCCAACCCTTGGTTTTTTTCTTCCTCTTTCTTTAGAATCCAGTGGACCCACAGGTTATTTTTCTTCGTATAATCCCACAATTCTTGTAAGCTTTGCTCATGTCTCTTATTTTTGTGTTCTAACTCTGTGATTCATTTATTTGATTTGAATGTGTTGTCTTTAGTCTCTGAGATTCTTTCCTCTCTTTGGTCCACCCTATTTTTGAGGCTTTCCACTGTGTTTTGAATTTCCCTGAATAAATTGTTTATTTCCAGGATATTGGATTGATTCTTCTTCAAGATCTTGATTTCCTTAGTGAATCTCTGTTCCAAATCCTGTATGTTCTTTGTAGTTTCCTTGTGTTTTTTATCCATTTTTTCTTGCATATCATTGAGCTTTCTTACAATCCAATTTTGGAATTCTTCTGTCATTTTAGTGTTTTGGGTTTTTTCAGTCTCCATTTCTTGACAGCTGGTATATCTCCCAGGGGGAGTATATTCTGTTTTATTTTTTTGAATTACTAGAGATTTTACGCTGGGCCCTCGCCATCTGTATCAATTGCTGGAGCTCAGGCATCCTCTCTTCTATAGTTTCTTGATCAGGCACTGAGGGGAGCATTTCCATCACACATGGAAGTTTCCCCTAAGGCAGGTAGTTACTTGTGGAGCCTTCCCCTGACCAGTCAGGAGATCCAGTCCCAGCTTTTTCTCAACTGGGTTACCTGAGCTGTTCTGGGAAGTAAAGTCTTTAATACTCTGTGATTACACACTACAGAGGTCTAGCAGGTTCTCCTTAGATCTGGGGAGAGTGTTCTTGTCTCGCCCCGCCTCCAGGGGTTGAGCCTACCAGTTTTGGCAGGAGAGATGCAGGCTGGGGGGAGGAGGTAGCTCCCCAGTCTGCCCTACACCCAGGTGCCCCAGTGACTGTGGCTCCCCTTGGCTGTAAGTCTTCTCAGGAGTTCATTGTTTGAGCCAGGCCTGGCAAGCCGATGGCAGATTGTGTAGGGGCAGAATTTGCCAGGAGAGACTCTAGGTCTTACGGGGGAGGGGGCTTGTCCGCCACATCATATGATGTAGGACGGCTGGGTTGTGGACCCCCCAATGGTGACTGCTTGCCCACTCACAGGGCACCAGCACTGGGGGAGACCCTTTAGGGTGTGGCAGGTGCTGAGTTGGGAGTCTGGGTCAACAGGATTCCCTGTAGCCTCTTCTATGCCACCTGCCCGACCGCCTGTTCAGCCATAGCTCTCTCTCTTATTGACCCGCCCTGTGCAGTCTAATTCACCTGAGGCAGTTCTAGCTTAGAGTCCCCAACTTAGTGAACAGCTCTGTTGGGTTGGCCCCACTGGTTACCAGAGACAAGACATCTAACTGCCTCCCCTATCAGCTCAGTTCAGTTTCTTCCTATCTTGTAACTGCCCTAGCACATGGCTCAGGGGAGTTCACAGTATTTTCCACCATTGAGTACACTCCCCAGCACCCTCTTCTCCTGCCGTGATTTCACACCAGTTTCAGACAGGTCCCTGGCTGGGTGGATGTGGAGGTCAATGGGAGAAGAAGGAGTTCTCCTGTGGGTCTGATCCCACTTCACCCCCTGGCCCGGCGGCCAGCGCCCTCCCACGCACCCTATTGTTTGTTTTACACTCTCCAGAGAACACGATCTTATCTCCAGAGCACCTTGTTTTTCCTTTTATGAGAGCCCCGCGCTGAACTTCTGCAGATTCTTGATGCTGTCCTTGTAGTGGGGAGATCCACTCTCGTGTAGGAGACCAAAATCTGTCTCCTTCTCTGGGACAGGAGTCCAGGGGGTTACCTATACTCCACCATTTTCCTGTCTCTACATTGTAGTTTTAATTTGGATTTCCTCGACAATTAGTGATGTTGATCATTTTTTTCAGGTTTGTTGATCTATCTTCTTTTCAAAATCTTCTGTTCATGTTCTTTGTCCATTTTGTAATGGAGTCATTTATTTTTTTCTTGCTGATTTGTTGAATATATAGTTTGTGAATATTTTCTCCCATTTTGTAGGTTGCAATTCACTCTGTTGATTATTTTCTTTGCTGTGAAGGGGCTTTTTAATTAAATTAAATCTAATTTATTAATTTTTATTGTTGCTCTATTTGTGTTTGGGCATCTTTGTCATAAATTCTTTGCCTAGGTCATGTCTAAAATATTTTTTATTATGTTGTATTCTATAATATTTGTGGTTTCATGCCTTACATTTAAGTCTTTTATACATATTTTCCCTTTTTTAATTTCAGCACATTAGAGGGATACAAATGTTTAGGTCACATATATTGCCTTTGCCCCACCCAAGTCAGAGCTTCTAGTGTGCCCATTGCCTAGATGGTGTACACCACAAAAAGAACAAATTGGCAGAAATCGATTTACCATACTTGAAGCTATACTACAAGGTTCTAGTCACTAAAACAGCATCTACTGGCACAAGAACAGAGACATAGACCAATGGAACTGTCTTTTATACATCTTAAAATAATTTTTGTATCTTGTGAGAGATAAGGGCCTTGACTCATACTTTTGCATGTAGCTATCTAATTTTCCTAGCATCATTTATTGATAAGGGGTTCCTTTCGCCAGTGTATGTAATTTTAAGACATGTTCATTCTATGCCTAGTTTGTTCAGGGTTTTTATCATTAAAGAGTACCGGATTTTATCAAATCTTTTTTCTGCATCTGTTGAAATGATCTTATGGTCCTTGTTTTTGCTTCTGTTTATGTGGTGAATCACGTTTACTGATTTGCTTATATTGAAACATCTATGGATAGTAGGATGAAACCCACTTGATCATGGTGAATTACCTTTCTTTTTTATTTCAGCATATTATGGGGGTAAAATTTTAAGGTTACATATATTGCCCATGCCCCCCTCACCCCTCTTGAGTCAGAGCTTCAAGCGTGACCAACCCTCAAACGTTGCACATCTCACTTATCATGTTTGTATATACCCATCCCCTCCTCCCCCCTCCCACTTGCCCAACACCCGATAAATGTTATTCCTATATGTCCACTTATGTGTTGATCAGTTAATATCACTTTGCTGGTGAGTACATCTGGTGCTTATTTTTCCATTCTTGGGATACTTCACTTAGTAGAATGGGCTCCAGATCTATCCAGGAAAATACAAGAGGTGCCATATCACCATTGTTTCTTAAAGCTGAATAGTACTCCATGCTATATATATACCACATTTTATTAATCGACTCATGTATTTATGGGCACCTGAGTTGTTTCCACACCTTTGCAATTGTCAACTGTGCTGCTATAAACATTCGAGTGCAAGTGTCCCTTTTGTAGAGTGTCATTTTATCTTATGGGTAGATGCCCAGTAGTGGAATTGCTGGATCAAATGTTAGATCTACTTGTATCACTTTAAGATATCTCCATATTGCTTTCCACAGAGGCTGAACCAGTTTTCAGTCCCACCAGCAGTGTAGGAGTGTTCCTATCTCTCCGCATACACACCAACATTTATTGTTTGGGGACTTTTTGATAAAGTTCATTTTAATGGAGATAAGTGATATCTCATTGCAGTTTTCATTTGCATTTCTCTGATGATTAGAGATGTTGAGCATTTTTTCATGTTTGTTGCCCTTTATTCTGTCTTATTTTGAAAAATTTCTGTTAATGTCCTTTGCCTACTTTTTGATAGGGTTGTTTGATTTTTCCTTGCTGATTTTCCTGAGTTCTAAATAAATTCTAGTTATCAGCCCTTTATCGGATGTGTAGCTTGCGAACATTTTCTCCCATTCTGTGGGTTGTCTGTTTGCTCTCTTGACAGCTTCTTTGGCTGTGCAGAAGCTTTTTAATTTGGTCAAGTCCAATTTATTTATTTTTGTTGCTGCTGCAATTGCCTTTGGGGTCTTCTTCATAAATTATTTGCCTAGGCCAATGTCTAGAAAAGTATTTCCAACGTTTTCCTCTAGAATTCTAATAGTTTTATACCTAATATTCAAGTCTGTTACCCAGCGTGAATTGATTTTTGTGAGAGGTGAAAAGTGTGGGTCCTATTTCAGTCTTCTACATGTGGGTATCCAGAGTCAATGCAATCCCTATTAAAATACCATCATCATTTTTCACAGATATAGAAAAAATAGTTTTATGCTTCGTATGGAACCAGAGAAGACCCTGTATAGCAAATCAATCCTAGGCAATAAAAACAAAATAGGAGGTATCAATTTACCAGATTTCAAACTATACTACAAGGCTATAGTAATTAAAACAGCTTGGGACTGACACAAGAACAGGGACATTGACCAGTGGAACAGAACAGAGAACCCAGATATAAAACCATTCTCATATAGCCAACTAATCTTTGACAAAGCAGAAACAAACATCCACTGGGGAAAAGAATTATTTTTTTAACATGTAGTTGAATTGGTTTGCTAGGTTTTTGTTGAGGATTTTTGCCTCTAGTTTTATAAAGGATATTACTCTGTTGTTTTCCTTTTTGTTGTGTCCTTTCCTGGTGATACTGGCTTTATATAATGAGTTATGGAGGATTCTCTCCTTCTGGATGTTATAGAATAATGTCTGTACAAAGCGTAGCTGTTCTTGATAGGTATGGTAAAATTCAGCTGTGTATCCTTGTGGTCCAGGGATTTCATTTCTTAGGACAGTTTTAATACTGCTTAATTCTCATTGTTCAATACTGATCTGTTCAGGGTTTTAACTTCTTCCTGACCGCGTCTTGGGAGGCTGGGTGTTTCCAGGTTGTTATACATTTTCTCCAGGTTTTCTAGCTTGTAAGTTTAGAGGTTTTTGCAGTTTTCATAGATGGTATTTTGTATTTCTGTGAAATCAGTTGTAATCTCTATTTTTCATTTCTTTTTATGTTAATTATATTTTTATTATTTATTTATTTTTTTTTAAATTCAGGATATTATGGGTGTACAAACATTTTGGTTACATGAAATATATTTGCCTCACCCAAGCCAGGGCTACAAGCAAGTCCTTCCCCCATACAGTGTGCCTCATTTCCATTAGCTATGGTTTACCCCCCTGCGCTTTCCATTCCCCCACCTGACCAGCACCAAATGAGTACCTTAGTTTTGATCAATTAGTACCAGTTTGATGGTGAGTACATGTGGTGCATGTTTTCCAATCCTTGTGATACCTCACTTCAAAGGATGGGCTCAAGCTCTATCCAGGATAATATAAGAGATGCTAGATCACCATTGTTTTTTGTAGTTGAGTAGTATTCCATGGTATACATATACCACATTTTATTAATCAACTCATGTATTGATGGGCATTTGGCTTGTTTCCACATGTTTGCAATTGTAAATTGTGTTTCTATAAACATTCAAGTACTGATGTCTTTATTATAGAATGTCTTTTCTTTTTCCTTTTGATAGCTGCCTAGTAGTGAGATTTCTGGATCAAATAGAATTTCTATTTTTAGCACTTTTAGGTGTCTCCAAATTACTTTCCACAGGGTTGTACTAATTTGCATTGCCACCGGCTGTGTAAGAGTGTTCTAATCTCTCCATATCCACATCAGCATTTGTTATTTTTGGACTTTCTGATAGAGGCCATTCTCACTGGAGTTAGGTGATAAAACATTGTAGTTTTGATTTGCATTTCCCTAATGAATAGAGATGTTGAGCACTTTTTTATGTTTGCTGCCCATTATTCTGTCTTCTTTTAAAAAGTTGCCATTCATGTCCTTTGCCTGTCTATTAATGGGGTTGTTTGATTTTTTTATTGTTGATTTTCTTAAGTTGTGTATAAATTCTTGCCAGCAGCCCTTTATTGGATATGTAGAAAGCAAATCTTTTCTATCATTCTGTAGGTTGTCTATTCATTCTAATGATAGTTCCCTTGGATATGCATATTGAATGGGAAAAATATCGAAAGCATTCCCACTTTGAACTGGAACCAGACAAGAATGCCCACTATCTCCACTTCTTTTTAACATAGTGCTGGAAGTCCCTACCAGAGAAATTAGACAAGAGAAGGGAATTAAGGATGTCTGAATGGGGGCAGAACAGATCAAACTCTCAATCTTCTCTCGTGATATAGTATTATATCTAGAAAATCCCAAGGATTAAATCCTTTTTTCATTTCTGATTGAGATTTTTGAGTTATTTCTCTTTGATTTTTTGTTAATCTAACTAGTGATCTAATCTCTTCTGGCTTGTAAGGTCTCTGCTATTAAGTCTGCTATTAGCCTGATGGCTTCTCCTTTGCAGGTTAGTTGTTTTCATCTTGCAGCTGGTAGAATTATCTCCTTTATTTTAACTTTTGCCAGATTGATGACTATGTATCCTATTTGCTATGAATCTTCACAGTGCTTGATCACCATCTTGTATCTGAGTATCTGGATCTCCAGCAATACTAGGGAAGTTCTCCTTAACAATTCCCTCAAATGATTTGTCCATGCTTTTTGCTTTTTCTTCTCCACGTGGGATACCTATAATTCATATATTATCTTGTTTCACATAGTTTCATATTTCTCTGTGTGATTGTTCATTCTTCTTTATACATTCATCTGCATCTTTGACTCACCAGGTTAGTTAGAAAGCCTTGTCTTCAAGGTGTGAGATCCTTTCTTCTGCTTCATCTATCCTGTTGTCGAAGCTTTCTATTGTATTTTTTTTAATTTCAGAATATTATGGGGGTTCAAATTTTAAGATTTCGAATAATGCCCTTGTCCCCCTCTCCCTACAAGTCTGAGCTTCAAGCATGACCATCCCATAGACAGTGCACATCTCATTTGTTATGTGTGTATATACCCGCCCTCTTCCCCATACCCAATTACTGTAGTTCCTATGTGTCTACTTAGGTGCTGCTCAGTTAATACCAGTTTGCTGGTGAGTATATGTGGTGCTTGTTTTTCCATTCTTGGGATACTTCACTTAGTAGTAGGGGTTCCAGCTCTATCCAGGAAAATACAAGATGTGCTATATCATCATTGTTTCTTAGAGCTAATAGTACTCCATGGTATACATATACCACATTTTATTAATCCATTCATGTATTGATGGGCTTTTGGGTTTTTTAATTCCCTAAATGACTCTTTCATTTCTTTAAGTTCAGTTATACACTTTCTTATGTTGTCTGTCTCTTTAGTGAGTTTTTCATATTTTTTATTCACATCCTAAATTTTTTTGGCTTCTTTGTTTTCATTTTCAATTTTCTCTTCAATCTTATTCATCTTGTCTGCAATTATATTCTGAATTCCATTTCTGACATTTCAACAGTTTCCCTTTGTTTGATGTCCATTGCTGTGGATCTATTATGATACTTTAGGTGTGTAGAACTAGCTTGTTTTCTCATGTTGTCAGAATTCTTTTGCTTGTTTCTTCTCATCTGAATCTCCTTCTCTCAGCTCAGTGCTGATAGGTTTGTGGCACTCTTGTTCTCCTTTGCTGAGAACTCTCCTACTTAATGTGAAGAAGTAGAGGTCTCTAGATAGTGCTTTTGTGTCCTATTCTGGAGGACTGACCTGGGGAGGAGAGCAGATACACTGAGAACCTGTTATGCACCATTCTCCTCTGTCATTCCATTCCCATGTAGTAGTCATAGTTCAAGCTGGTGCTGTTGCTATATTAGCTTGAGTTGGTGGGTTGGCCCACCAGCCACTGTCATTAATAGAAGCTCCAGCAGAGGACTGGGTGAGTCCCTCTCCACGGAGGCAGGTTGTGGTGGCTTTTGACAATATCTGTGTGGTTGTGGGACCTTGGTGGGTGTCTAGTACTTGTCATAGCACAGGATTTGGCAGGTGTCTGGACAAGTCAGGGGGCCTTGGTCAGCACCTGGGCAGGTCACTGGATCATATCTGTCGGCCAATTCACTTGTTGGACCACAGTGGCTGAGCCACCTATGGCTACCAGGGCAGAAGAGACATGCAGCAACTTGCCTGGGAATCATGGTGACTGAGGCTCTTCCTTTGCACAGGTCTGACTGTGGTTGCTGCTGCAGTGCTACTCGGATGGAAGAGGTGGCATTATTGAGACAGCGTAATTGCAACAGGAGATGCTGAAGCCCAGCGGGTGCCTGTTCTGCTCAGATCCCTGGGAGGTGGATGATGGAGGGTGCTGGGCGGCACCAAGTTACATGGTTCATGAGATTGCCCATCCTCCCTTCTCCCTTCCTGTCCTGGCAGGGGCAATGAGGAATAAGGTGCAGTGGAGCTAACCTCTCTGCAAACCAGGCCCTCTGGGGCTGAGTGTGCAAAATGGCATCTGTTTCAGCAACCTGGACTAGAAGCTGGCGGGACCCCATCGTGCCTGTTCTATGGTGCAATACTGCTACAAAGTCCCCAAGCAGCTCCCTAATCAGTTTTGAGGCATACTGTGGTGGAGGAACTCTCTAGGAGCTCGGGTTGCAGTGTACACTGGAGGAATGCAGTGCCCCAGGGATCTCTACCCTGATCCTTCCTTACATGTGGATGCTTCTGCCAAGTACCTTCTGAACTTGCCAGTTGGATCAGCCCACATCTCTCTCCCCAGCTTTGGGAATTTTCCAGTCACTTCTATGATGATTCACAATGCTTTCTCTGAAATGATCCATCCTTGGCTGAACCTCTATGCAAAATCTTTGATCATTTCCTTGAGAGCACAAGCACAGGATCCTTCTAGTCTGGCATCTTGCCCTTCCAATATGGATGAATCTTAAATGTATTAATATATTGCTGAGTGCAGAATCCAGTCTGAAAAGGTTAGTTACTCTCTTATTCCAATTATACAATATTCTTGAAATGTCAAAACAAAATAAATATGAATTAATAACCAGGTAAATATAAATAAATAATGGATTTAATTAATAATAATGTATCGATATTGGTTCAAAAGTTGTGACATATGTACCATAGTGATGTAAGATACTAAGAACATGAAAAATTGGATGCAGATTGAATGTAAAAAAGGAAAACAAAACAATTTTTCCTCTGGGTCACACCACACAACAATCAACACTGAAGACTTGTGTGACCAAATGTGTGGGGATTTCTCCCCTATCAACAAGGAAACAATCAGTTCTACAGCAGACACCAGGTAGGTGTCCTCCAATTCAATTTCTACAGTTTTCCTGGAGATAGTGTCAGATCCCACAGATTGAGAGCTCAGTCCCACAAGACTGCTCTCCCTTCAGACACCAGTCAAAGCTGGCCCTCTGTAACTTCTGACTTAACAGTTTTCAAGTTGGGATTCCCACAACCCTTCCTTTGGTTTCAATTAATTTGCTATAGCAGCTCAAAGTACTCACGGAAACACTTACTTATATTTACCAGTTTATTATAAAGGATATTACAAAGAATACTAATGAACACCAGATGGAAGAGATGCATAGAACAAGATACATGGGAAGGGGCTCGAAGCTTCATTGCCTTCCCTGGGCACACCACCCTCCAGGAACCTCCATGTGTTCAGCTATCCAGAAGCTCTCCAAACCTAGTCCTTTCAAGTTTTAATGAAGGCTTCATACATAGACGTGATTGATTAAACAATTGGCTATTGGTGATCAACTTAACTTTCAGCCCCTCACTCCTCTAATTATGCCTTGATTTTTAGTGACTAGTCCCCATCCAGAAGCGACCTAGGGGCTGCCAGCCATAGAATTCATTAGCACACAAAAATACATCACTTTGGTGATTCAAAGGATTTTAGGAATTATATGCCAGGAAATGGTAGAAGACCAAATATATATTTTACAGTATCACAGGGGTATAAGTGAACTGTCTGTAGAATCTTTTCAGCATTTCTTGAATTTTTTAGATTCCTTATTTAAAATATTCATAAAATTCTATAGCAAAAATATTAAATAAAATCTCATCATTTAAAAAAATTAAAAATTTAAAAATTGATGGAGAAATACAACAGATCAAGATTCTAAATAATAGAGAATTTTGTTATGAAAAAGACTATAATGTTAATTATAATATACCATTAAAACAACCTGACAGACATCTACTGTATTCCTACTTCCTCCCACCTTGACTAAGTCCTTTCTTGCTCCAAAACACATACACGAACAGAAACAAATACACATACATGCTCAAAACCTTTAGAAAATAAAGTTAATACCAACTGTCATTGGTTTACTGAATTATTTCTTTCCAAATTAGATGTTACACTTATAACAATACCTGACATATAGTAAAAAAATAAATATTTCTTGAATATAGCTAGTATAACATCTATGTTTCTGTGAAGGAATACCTGAGACTGGGCAATTTATAAAAAAGAGGTTTATTTGGCTCATGATTCTGCAGACTGTACAAGAAGCATGGCATCAGCATCTGCTTTAGCTAAGTGCCTCAGGATGCTTCCACTCATGACCAAGGCAAAGAGGAGCCCACAGATAGAGAGATCACATGGCAGGAGAGCAAGCAAAAAAGCTGGGGGTGCCAGGATGTTTTGAACAATCTGGTCTCATAGGAACTAACAGAGAGAGAATTCAATGATCCCTGATAAATACATAATAGATAAAATACATAATAGATAAATCAGGTAATAGATAAATAGATAAATCAGGGAGATTTATCTATTCATGAGGGACCTGCTCCCATGACCCAAACACCTCCCACTAGGTCCCACCTCCAAAATTGTGATCAATATTGAGATCAGATTTCAATATGATGTTGAGAGAACAAATATCCAAACTATAGTATATAATAATGATTAACATAAATGACATCTAGTATTTGGTATGAGTCTCAAATTTACTTTTCAAAAAGAAATTTTAAAATGTTTTTTTGAGATAAGGTACAATATGCAGATGGGGGAACTGAATGGATAGATTAGAAATAATAAATTGCAGTAAAACTTTCTAAATCCCAAGGACATTCTACATATTTTATGTCGTATTTTATGTTGTATATATTTTATTTTGAATTCTATGTTGAATTCAAGGAAATACTACATATTTTAATACATGTCAATAAAATGTATGTTTAAAAAGTATTCCCTTTTAAAGTTAGAGTAAAATATGCTAATGAATATTAAGCAAAATCAGACACTTTTTTCTTATATCTAACATTTGCATATCTCCTTTAAAATATATGTCCTGATTCCCCCACAAAAATGTGGTATCACTTTTTTCTTTGTGTCTCTCTTCCATTATTTATATTCAATGGTGACTATTTGTGAATGATCTTAGACCCCTACAGATTTTAAGATCTTTAAGACCAAGCAATATCTTCTTTATCTATTCATGCTCCATCTTTAGCACTGTGCTTGGCCCATAAAAGTGAAGAAATATTTGTTTAATAAATCAATGAGTTGATGAATAAAGAAATAATTATAAATTAATGACATTTTTAACAATTGGACTTAAAAAAATAACATCTTTCAGACTCACTGTGCATCTGCATGTGCATATGTGTAACCAGGAGGTAGTTTTCATCACTAGTGGAGATTTTACTTGTTCCATCTACAGTTTATATAGCACATTTTTCTTTGACCAGTATCACTTAGTTGCACAATTGCTAATTGAAGGGAAGATATAGTCTGTGACCATGGAACTAACTTCTCCTCAAATCTTACAATCTGTATGTACTTTGTGTGATACAAAACCTAACTGACCTGATAAGCTACACTCTAATGTCAAAGTACAATGGAGCTTCAATTTAATGTTGCAAATCAATGAACAAAACAAGTACTTATTGTGCACTTGCTTGTGTGAGCAGATATATTTAAATGTTTTTTAATGTTATTTTTCTTTTATTTTTAAAATAGCTTTTAGGCATTAGAGAGATGAAGGTTTTACTAAGTTTTGACCTGCTGAACAATTATGTTATAGTGGAATTTCAGGAAATTTTTAAAAAGGCTAAGAGCACCACATCAAATTCATTTGCAAATTAGGTAGAGTATTCTTCAAGGTTAAATCTCCTTCTTAAGCCCCTTCTGTTAAATGGTACATACGCTCTAACTAAAACTCTGGACTAATCACTTGCTAGCTTTTATTGAAATCATAGTCATTATTTGGGGTTTTTAAGCCCCCCCAAAATTGCAGTTGAACATAATTAACAATTTATTCTAATTTGCTGTAACTTAAAAGCAAGCCAGAACAATTTTTTGGTCATTAAAATTTGTAAAAAAAAAAAAAAAAAAAAAAAATTACTCTCAAGTGCCAAATCTGTTATAGAAAAAGTTTAAAGTTGGCATCAGTCTTCATAGATTATTCTTTTAAACTCACTAAAATGATGTTTACAATGGAAACACAGATCTTTATGAGTAAGTACCCAACATGGCAGATTAGTAAAACAATGACCCACATTCAGAATAAAAAGAAAAGAAATTCCTTCCTTCTGTTAAAATATTTTTCACCTATCTCTCATATTGATATAAGAATAACTATCAAATATTAATCACAAAATAATTATTAAACAACTATTTATGCACTGTTTTTGTTTTATCATGAGAGAATTCTTTAACTTTAGATTTCTTATATTTCCATCAGCTACTAACAAAGACAGGTTAAATACAGAAAGAATAATAAACTGAATGCATCAGAAGACTTTTGGTCAGCCTCCCCTGCCTCCTTGAGTATCTGTTTTAATCACCACCTTACATTTCTTGATATTTTGTAGGACAGGTCTTTGGCCATTGTGACACTGATTTTAGAAATTGAAACAGATCCAAACTCAAGTTTGATGTTTTCATTAAGAAAAGAGGAAATACACAGAAGTCCTTAAAAAGTGTAATTTAAATGACAGAGAAATAGCAGTGTATTTCAATATCTGGACATAACCTCACCCTTCAAAATTGTATGCATTTGGAGGCCTTCCACAATAAAGTGAGCAAATGTTTTAAAATTTTACATAACCATTTCCTTGCCCATATCCCCCAAAATAATTTTCTTTCGTAAAGTAACTGTGGCATAAAAAAATAGCTATTATTTTCTCCCACTTTGCAAATGACCAACAGTTTGTACTAGATCATGCTACCATAAGATCTTTAGTGTATATTCTGTCCTGTGAGGCTTCAATGTGCACATCTCAGCTCATCAATACTTGATGTATTCCTGATAAGAAAGAATTCAGGTTTGGGGAACTGAACCTAAAACCTTCTGACTTTATGCACTGGAACATTACTGCAGCATAAGGGCATACTAAAATACATTTCCCAACCTGATTGGTAATATATATTTAATAAATAATGTAAAACTTTCTTATGTAACACTACATTCTTTTATTTTACTATTTAAAATATCTATTTCATTAAATACTCCAGGACATTGGTCTGAGCAAGATTGTTTATGTAAGACCTCAAAAGCAAGTCAACCAAAGCCAAAGTAGACAATTGGGATTACATCTAGCTTAGCTTCTGCAAAACAAAGGAAACAATCTATTAATAAAGTGAAGAAACAACCCACAGATTGAGAGATAATATTTGTAAACTATCTATCTGACAAGGGATTAATAACCAGACTATAGAGAGAGCTCAAACAACTCAATAGTCAAAATAATAACATAATTTGATTATTTAAAATTAGGCAAAAGATCTGAACAAATATTTCTCAAAAGAAGACATACAAATAGCCAACAGGTATATAAAAAAAATGCTCAGCATCACTAATCATGAGAGAAGTATCAACCAAAGCCACAATGTACTATCTATAAACTCACTCTAGTTAAAATGGCTTATAACAAAAAGAAAGGCAATAACAGATGTTGGTGAGGATATGAAGAAAGGGGAATTCTCATACGCCATTGGTGGGAATGTAAATTAGGACAGCCATTATGGAGAAGAGGATGGAGTTTCCTCAAAAAACTAAAAATTGAACTACCATATGATCCAGTAATTCCACTACTGGGTATGCATCCAAAGGAAAGGAAATAAATATATCAGAGATAACTGCACTTCCATGTTTATTGCAACACTATTCATAAGAGCCAAAATACAGAATTAACCTAAGTGCCCATCAACACATGAATGGATAAATAAAATGTGATACACACACACACACACACACACACACACACACACACACACACACTGGAATATTATTTAGCCATAAAAAGAATGAAATCCTATCATTTGCAACAACATGGATGGAACTGAAGGCCATGCTGTTAAGTGAAATAAGTCAAGCATATAAAGGAAAATGTTGCATGTTCTCACTCATATGTGGTAGCTACAAAAGTGGATCTCATGAAGATAGAGAGTAAATTGGTGATTAGCATAGGCTTAAAAGGGAAAGAGGAAGGGATGAGGGGAGGAATGTATAAATATGTTTTTTTACCACTGAACTGTAACCTTAAAAATGATAAAGATGATAATTGTATATGTATAATTTACCTCAATAAAATACAAATTACAAAAATAAAAAATAAAATATATATTTCAAATTTTAACTATGTATTATGTATATGTATAACTCTCCATGCCTGTCCAAATATACATAGATGGCTACACATTTGGGGCATAAAAAAGAAGAGAAAGTACATACTGAAAAATCTCAAAAATGGCAATATGAGTATCTTTATGCTTGGGCACATGCATTTGTTAATATGAAGGACATTTGCAGGTATATCTTTAGGTTTTCAATTTTAAAGATCAATGGGTCAGAGTAATAATAGTAATAGCTCAGGTAGGCCTCACCAATTCAATGTCATCACACCAAGCATAAATAATGCATATTTAAAAATTGGCTCGTAAAAATTAGGGCAACTGAGAAATAGTGTTTGCGTAACTACTAATGAAGACCTGTTTTGAACAGAGTTTCCTAAAAGTTGTTGCCACAGGTTTAGAGTACCAGAGGCTGTGAGAATAATAAGAGTTTTGTGTATATTTTGATAATCCACCCACCCAATTTTAGGGGTTATTCTACTCTACTCTTTGGAATGGATTTAGTCTCATCATGGTATAATATGGGATTATTACCTAACTGAAGAAGTGGCATTGATATAGGCACCAGGTCACATTTCTTAAACACAAGGGTCATGTGGATATATTGAACATATAAGCAAACAGAAAATAAGAGTTTTCAACAATACCCTGCTTTCCACTTTCTTAATATATGCTGAGTTTTATTCTTAGAAGAGGAGAGGAAGAAGAGGCATTACTGAAACCACCTTTAAGGATTGCATGGTGTTTAAAAGCATGTACTTACTTGTATGACTGTGTTGAGAGAAGATAAAAGTATTTACAGACTTATTAGGGTTAATATTGCATAAAACTGAATGGAGTGAGGACATAAAGTTGAACAGAAGCAGTTTGAATAGTATTGTGGAATTTAACCAACAATAGGCACTCAGTATTTGTACTATATTTGTAAATAATGTTTACATTTTTCCCTTAGCAACATGGTTATTCTTGGGAACAGTAAGACCTATGAGAGAAAGAACTTCAGTTCAGGATTCTAACTATAATCACACAGGTGGAGTCTGGTCATCTTTATAGAGTCTGCCATTTTAGGAGGTGTCAATACCAGCCCAGACTAAGTGTCAGTAGCATGCGTCTATACCAAGCAATGAACTAACTCTGTGGTTTCTAGGAGTTATAGCACTCTTATCCAACAAGCAATCTCTTTGAATTCCTTCACACTAGTTCATTTTATAAATGTTTGTAATGCATGAGAGAGCCTTGGATAATGAAAGATTCTGACAGATCTTTTCAAAGATTGAGGTTTCCAATTTCTGATACAATGCTGAACTTGAATCAAATCCAGGTCTCTTCTAGAAGCACACACTCTTCAGTTTCCTTGTCTCTATTAAAATTACCAATGGTGATCTCTGCCGAAAACATTTTTATGTCCTCCCTCCCTTCTCTCTGTGTCTCCTTCTCCTATTTCTTTCCTTCTTTCCTCACTTTCTTTCTTTTGTCATTCTTTTCTTCTTTCCTCCTCCCTCTCTTTCTTTCTTCCTTCCATCTGTTGTTTCCATCCTTCATCCTAATGACTATGGAGCATTTTCTATGTGCTTGACACTGAAAATAGAAAGATTAAAAAACCAAGGTCCCTGACCTCAGTAACCTAAGTCTAATAAAAGGAAGAAAGATGCAATTACAAGACAAGGAGGGCTACTTTTGCATGGTACTTGGGAATAGCAAAGGAAGAACATGTGATAGAGCTGGTAGTGGGGCATGGAGAGGTGGGTGGGAGTAGGAGACATCAAGTGAAATCATTAAAAGTTTCCCTTAAAACAATGAGCTTCCCAAGCCTAGCATTAAAGAATATAGAATTAGGGAGATAGCCAAGATGGCCAACTAGAGACACAGCTTGTTAGACCACCCTGGTAGAAGAATAGAGGGTTGGACTGGGGAGAACAGAGAACAATTACTCCACAGATGTGGACCACAGGGAGAAACAGCAGAGGAATCTGAAGGTGCCACCGAGAGGAGCTTGGAAGCTCAGAGAGAGGAGGATAGAGAAGAGAGATCGGTGGTGTGGACCAAATCCAGGGAGGCCCGGAGCCCAGTGAAAGGTTAGGGGGCTCTCCTATCCCATCTGGTTGCCTCCAGCCAGCAGCAGGATACAGGGCACTCATCCCATGGGGAAGTGCCACAAGGTATCAGAGAACCAGCATTCCTGCATCTGGACACTTCCTCCTCTGCACTTCCTCCACTCCTGGCACCTCAGAAAGTAATTTTGGCTCAAGACAGCTTTGTAGCTATGCCACGCCCCCAGCAACTGCAAAAAGTGCTCTGCACTGAGAAGCCTGTCTGTCAGTTATGGGGACATGTTCCCAGCCAAACTCACCTTGGATAGTGCTGTGTGGGATTGCCTGCTGGTGGCTTGGACAGGCAGGCAGGACACACTGTGTCTTGGACATGAAAACACTGCAGAGAGACTGTAGCCCTTCCCTCCACCATAGTGGCTGTTAGAGTGCTCTGTGCAGAGAGGCCTGTTTCTCAAGGGACAGGAGCGCACTCCCAGATGAGCCTGCAAGACAGCCACAGTCTGCAATCTTCCTGCCCACAAGATTTTGGTGGTATCAATAGCTGGTGGCTCAGACAGGTGGGATGAACCTGATGCCCCCTGGTCATGAGAATGGAGTGGTGAGATGTAGGTAAGAGGTTCCAGTTCCAGGCTGGGGTGGCAAGAGAGCCTTCATGGCCATATCCAATGGGAGAGTGTGGAGGGGCACAGAGTAACAGGGGTCTGTGAGCATGCCCCATCCTCCATACCTGCCAGAGAACCACCATATTGGAGAAGGCTATGGCATTTGGACTAAATTAGCTTTGCCCAGCAACCAAATGCCTTGGGCACACGGGATGAACTGGAGGAGCAGCCTCTTCCACCACTCAGTATAGTAGGGAGTGCAGCTTGATCCAAGAGATTCCTGAGCCACCACTTCACCTCTGATGGCAGCATGCCCTTGGCAGAGACCTCTGTGGATAGAAAGGACTACCTTCCTCACCTTGGGAGCTAGTGGTGGAACAGGGTGCACAATTGGGATCCTCCTACCCACCAGCATCAGACACACAGACCGTGGGGTAGCTGAAGAGCCAGTCTTGGGCAGAGAGGGAATGCACATGGACTAATCAGAGGGGAGAGTGCTGTGGAGTTCCAGGGAGAAAATAGGGAGGGTGCATGCTCCACTCCACAGAGAAAATAGGCTAGTGGACAGGGACGGAATAAGCCTGGCTTGGGACCTTAGCAATCACACAATTATGCCCCTCCCCTCAACAAAAAACTCTCTGGGCTTAGAGAGATGGCCTTGAACTCCATATCAGTGGCTCACCCTAGCAACCAGATAAGCAACCTCTCACCCCCACTGAGGCTTATCAAAGCCCCTAAGGTTCTCACACCAGCCACAATCTGTCTTGATCATCCCCCCATCTTAGGGGGAATAAAGACCAAGAAAACCCCTGGGAATTAGAGGGTCCTTCCTAAAGCTGGGGCTTTTGTGTGCCCCATCTGGAGGGCCAGAGCCTACCATGGACACAAAAGATTATCTCAGCAGCTGGCTCCTCCACATAAACTACAATCAATGATGGGGGAACAACACCATAGCTAAACATAGTGTCTTCCGACTCAAGCAATTAGGCAGCAGCAGATTGATACCAACAAGTATAATGTATCAGTTCAGTTATTAAGCTGGGGGACCAAACTCACTACTCTCCATTGGGTAGAGGTGAAGACAACAGATCAGAGGTAAACAAAGAGGTTTACCAAGCATGCTAAAACGCCCCAAAGGCAATGCAGGTCCAGCACTCCTCTCCCTGCTATGGCCAGACATTGATCTTTGGGAAGTCAGACATAGGACCATAAGCCAGCCCTATCACTCTCAGTTCTCAATTAGGAGGCCAGATAATGAGGAATCAGCAAAAGAACTCCAGAAATATGAAAGATCAGAGTGAAAGGACACCCCCAAATAAATTAGTAACTCCTTACCAATGGATAACAATCTAAACAAAATGTTTAAAATGGCAGATGGATTTTGAATATGGATTGTAAGAAAGCTTAATGAAATATAAGATAAAACAGAAATACAACACAAAGGAGCCAATGTTATAAATGAATAAAAATTAAAAGAAAAACCAAAAAGAAATTCTGGAAATGAAAAATTTATTCAAAGAATTATAAACCACAATGGAAAGACTTAGGAATATGCTAGATCAGGCAGAGGAAAGAGTCTCAGATCTTGAAGATAACACCTATAATCTAAACAAATAAGTTGAAGAGAAAGAACAGAAAAATAAGGTGAATGAACAAAGCCTATAAGAAATTAATGATCATGTAAGAGGCCAAACATGAGAATCATAGACCTATCTGAGGGTGAAGAAGAAAATACACAAGGGTTGGATAAATTATTTGAGGGAATAGTTGAGGAAAATTCCCCTGGCATTGCTAGAACTCTAGATATCCAAGAACAAGAAGCATACAGGACTCCTGGGAGAGTCATTATAAAGAGGTAATCACGATGACACATAGTCATTAGGCTGCCCAAAGAGGCACTCCTATGAGCAGTAAGGCAAAAACAGCAGATGACTTACAAAGAAAAACCTATCAGACTAGCTGCAGACTTCTCAAGTGAAAACTTATAATCCAGTAGGAATTGGGGACACACCCTCAGTCTCCTGAAATAGAACAATGCCCAGTTGAGAATTTTGTATTCTTTTATGAGACATAAATAAAGATTTTCTTGGACAATTAATAAGAGAATTTTTGAAGAGCAGACCTTCCCTGCAAGAAGTACTCAGAATTGCATTATACACTGATCAGCACAGTACATTACCACCAGTGAAAACTCATCCAAATGTTAAAGTTCACAGCCCAGATACCACAATGAATTAAGAGGCAAAATAAACCAATAAGGGTCTACACAACAGGATAAACAGAAATCTACCCCATTTATCAATTTTTCAAAATGTGAATGGCTTGAACTCCCAACTAAAGAGACATAGGCTGGCTAAGTGGATAAAAAAATACAAGGTAAGTATCTGTTGTATCCAAGAAAAACATCTAATTCACAGAACTAATTTGGATACAGGGTGAAAGGATGGAAAACAATATTCCATTGAAATAGAAATTAAAAGAAAGTGGTGTAGCCATGCTCATACAAGATAACATAGACTTCAAATCAACAAAAGTAAAGAGAGATAAAATGGGCACTGTATAATGATGAAGGAAAAAATCCAACAAGAAAACATAACAATTCTAAACATTGATGCAACTAACACAGGAGATCCCAGATTCATAAAGCAAATACTATTTTATCTAAACAAAATGATAAACACCAGCATGCCATAATAGCCAGGGACTTCAACTGAGAGAACATAACAGACCCTCCAAACAGAAAATAAGCAAAGAAATAAGAGGCTTAAACAGAACTCTAGAAAAAATGGGCCTAAAAGGAATTTACATAATGTTTAATCCAAAACTACTGAATATACATTCTTCTAGTCAGCTCATGGAATATTCTCTTACATTGATCACATCCTAGGATACAACACAGGTCTCAAAAAATTTTAAAAAATAAAAAAGTATACCATGTATCTTCTCACAAAATTATGGAATAAAATTAGAAATCAATTCCAACAAAAACACTCATCTCTACACAGAATCATGGTAAATAAACAACCTATTACTGAGTGATAGTTGGGTCAAGGAGAAGATAAAGATGGAAATCAATGGATTGTTTGAACTAAATGATACAGGGGATATAAGTTATCAAAATCTGTGAGATATAGCAAAAGCAGTTTGGAGAGGAAAACTCATAACCTTAAAAGACCATATCCAAAACACGAAAAGATCACAAATCAACAACCTAATGAATTATCTCAAAGATCTCGAAAAAGAAGAGCAAACGAATCCCAAACCCAGCAGAAGAAAAGAAATAACTAACACCACAGCAGAATTAAATAAAATTGAGAACAAAAGAAGATTAATGAAGTAAAAAGCTTATTCTTCTCAAAGATAAACAGAATTCACAGGCCTATTACTAGATTAACCAGAAACAGGAAAGGACTTTAATAAACCCAATCAGAATGAAAAAGGAGAAATCAGAACTGATATAACGGAGATACAAAACATCATCTCTGAATACTATAAAAATCTCTATGCACATAACCTTAAAAACATGGAGGAAATGGACAAATTCTTAGAGACACACAGCCTGCCTAGGATCAATCAGGAAGAAACACAAACCCTGAACAGAACAATATTGAGCAAAGAAATTGAAGTAGCAATAAAAATATCTTCCAACAAGAAAAAGCCCCAGACCAGATGGTTTCATATGCAAATTTTACAAAACCTACAAAGAACTGGTATCTATACTGCATAAATTATTTCATAACATTGAGAAGGAAAGAATCTTCCCCATCTTGTTCTTCTAAGCCAATATCACCTTGATACCAAAGGCAAGAAAAGCCACAACCAACCAATAAACTACAGGTATATATCTCTTATATAGAGGGAAATCCTCTCCATAAATTTTAGCAAACAGAATTCAGCTGCACATCAAAAAAATAAAAACGTGGGCTTCAACCCAGAGATACAAGGATGGTTCAACAGACACAAATCTATAAATGTAATGCACCATATATATAGAAGCAAAAACAAAGATCATACATATGATGCTCTTAATTGATTCAGAAAAAAAATTGACAAAAATCAGCACCTTTTTATAATAAAAATGTGTAACAAAATAAACATAGATGGGACATACCTAAAATTACAAAAGCCATATATAACAAACCCACAGTCAACATCATATTTAATGTGGAAAAATTAAAAGCATTTCTGCTTAGAACTGGAACCAGACAAGGTTGCCCACTTTGCCCATTTCTATTCATCATAGTGCTGGAAGTCCTAGACATAGGAATCAGACAAGGAAGGAAATCAAGCATATCCAAATGGGGATAGTACAAGTCACACTATTGCTGTTTCTTGACGATATGATCTTATATCTAGAAAATACCAAAGATTCAACCCAGAGACTTATGGAATTGAAAAATAATGTCGGCAAAGTCTCAGTTACAAAATCAATGTATACAAATCAGTAGCTTTCATATGTACCAACAACTGTCAAGCCGAGAATCAAATCAAAGACTCTATCACTTTCACAGTAGCAACAAGGAAAATAAAATAACAAGGAATATATTTACCTAAATAGATCAAAGGCCTTTATAGGAAGAACTATGATATGCTGAGGAAAGAAATTGCAAAGGATGTAAACATATAGAAAAACATATCACGATCATGGATTGGCAGAATTATCATGGTTAAAATGCCTATAATACCCACAGTGATATACAGATTCTTTGCATTCCCCATTAAAATACCGACATCATTTTTCACAGACCTAGAAACAATAGTTCTATGCTTTGTATGGAACAAGACAAGACCCTGGATAGCCAATGCAACCTTATGTAATAATAACAAATCAGGGGGCATTACTTTACCAAACTTTAAGATATACCATAAGGCTATAGTAACCAAAAAGCATGGTACTGGCACAAGAAGAGAGACATAGAACGATAGCTCAGAACACAGAACCCAGATACAAAATAATCCTCATATTCCTACCTCATCTTGAAAAACAGATAGAAACACATACTGGTGTAAAGAATCCCTATTCAAGAAATGGTGCTGGGAAAATTGGATAGCCACATGTAGAAGACTGAAAATGGATCCACACCTCTCACCATACACAAAATTAATTCACAATGGATAACAGACTTAAGCCTAAGGCATACAACTATAAGAATTCTAGAAGAAAAGGTTTGAAAATCTCTTATAGATATTGATCTAAGCAAATAATTTATGAAGAAGACCCCAAAAGACATCACATCAACAATAAAAATAAATAAATGGGACCTGATCAAATTAAAAAGTTTCTGTAGAGTTAATGACACAATCAATAGAGGAAATAGGCAACCTACATAATGGCAGAAAATATCTGTATACTATATATCCAATAAAGGGCTAATAACCAGAATCTAAGAAGAACTCAAGCAAATCAACAAGAAAAAAATCAAACAACCCCATTAGAAAGTGGGCAAAAAACAGGAACAGAAACTTTTTAAATGTAGATAGACTAATGGCCAAGAAACATATGAAAAAGTGCTAAAAGTCTCTAATTACCAGGAACATGCAAATTAAAACCACAGTGAGATATTGATTAACTCCAGTGAGAATGACTCTTATCAAAAAGTCCCAAAACAACAGATGCATGAATGGATATGGGCAGAAAGCAACTTTTATACACTGTTGGTGGGGTTGCATACTATCAAAATCTCTATAGAAAGGAGTATGGAGATACCTCAAAGTACTAAAAGTAGGACTATCATTTGATCCAGTAATCCAAATTCTAGGTATTTAGCTAAAGATAAATAAAAGACATTTTATAAAAAGACACTTGCACACGAATGTTTATAGCAGCACAATTCAGAATCGCAAAAATGTAGAAACGACCCAAACATTTATCAATTCATGAGTGAATAAATTAAATGTGGTATATGTATACCATGCAGTACTACTCAACCACAAAAAAATGGTGATCTAGTATGTTTTGCAACAACCTGGATGGAACTGAGGACCATTCTTCTAAATGAATTATCACAAGAATGGCAAAACAAAAACCACATGCACTCAATACTAAACTGGAACTAATCAATCAACACTTATTTACACATATGAAAGTAAAACTCAATAGAAATCAAGTAAGTAATGGGGGAGCAGAGGTGGGTAAAGTCACAGCTAATATGTTCAATGCACAATATTGGGTAAAGGACACACTTATAACTTTGATTCAAACTGTTCAAAAGCAAATTATGCAACCAAAACGTGTGTACCCCTGTAATATTGTTAAATCTTTTAACAAAGAGTTAAAAATGCCAAAAGAAGAAAGAATAATTTAGAATTATCTAGGTGAAGCTCAGGCAGATCATTCCAATCAACAAAGATAACAATGAGTTTCTGTAAAGTAAAAGATATTTTAGTACAGTATAGCATGTACAGGAGAATTACAACCTGATATGTATGACGAATAAACCATAGAGTTTTGAATAGGGAATGGTATGAAGGATGAGATAGAAGAGATAAATAGAAATCAGATCCAGAAGTGGCTTACAATGGTCAAAACTGGCATACAAAGAAGGAGAAAACATGAATAGCTCTATATTTTAAAATCAAGTCTGAATTGAAAACCTTACTAAAATAAAAATGTCAGGCCCATATAGCATCACTGTTACATTTAATACCAACTCAACCCCAACTTTTTTCAGTATATAGAGGAAGCTTGGATATTCTCCAACTGATTCTATTAGCCCAATCTTATCATTATGACAAAACCAGACAACAATATCAAAAGAAAACTAAAGATTGATACCCCTCATTGATATAGATACAAAATATCCTCAATAGAATATTAGCAAATTGAATACAGCAATATTAAAAGGGATAAGCCATCATGACCTAGTGAAATTTATTCTGAAACTATAAGGCTAGTTTAACCTCAAAAAACCCATCAATGTGATTCTCCACGTTGGTGGTATATATGAGAAAAATCATGCAACCATTTAAGTAGATGCAGAAAAAACATTTGAAAGAATCTAAAACTTTTATGATAATACCTGTCAGCAAACTAAGAATCTTAGGTAACTTATTCAGTATTACAATGGACATCTACAAAATCCCTGTAGCTAACATGATACTCAATAGCAAAATACTTAATGCTTTCCAACTAAGGTCAGAAACAATGCAAGAATGTGTACTCTCGCAATTTCTATTCAACATTCTACTAGTTAAATAAGGCAAGAAATAGAAGAAATCCAGAATGAAAGAGAAGAATTGAAACTGTTGTTATCCATATATAACATGATTATAAATGTAGGAAATACTAACAATTCTACAAAAAGCTATTCAAACTAATATGTGAATCTAGTAATCTCATAGTATACAAGGTCAATATACAAAAAAATTGTATTTCTATGTACCAGAAATAAACATTTGAGTAACGAAATTTTATAAAAATCTATTTACAACAGCATCAGAATTATACAGTAATAAATTTAGTTAAATATGTACAAGTCTTATACCCGAAAATCACAAAATATTTCTGATGGAAATGAAATACTACCTAAATAAAGGGAGAAGTTTATATGTCCACAAATTAGAAGATTCAATATTGTTAACATGGCAATTTTCCCCAAATAGACCTGTTGACTGGATATAATTCTAATCACAATATTTTAGTAAACTTTTTTTAGAAGGAATTGATAAATTGAAGTTAAATTTATATAGAAAAGACCTAAGATCGCTAAGATTTTTAAAAATCTTACAGTACTTGATTTCAAGATTACGGGGTATAATAATCATGACAGTGTGGTTTGATGTGAGAATAAGAATAAATCAAGTGGACCTAAGAGAGCATCCAGAAATACACTCACACTTCTATGGGCATTTAATTTTCAACAAAGTTGTCAAGGTAATTCAGTGAGGAAGGAATTTTCAACAAATGATACTTTGGAAATTATATATTCATGTAGAATAAAAGAAACCTCAATTTTACCTCATGACACACAAAATAACCCCAAATGGATCACAGACTCAAATATAAAAGTTAAACCGATATAATTTCTGGAAGAAAACATAGTTGAATTTGCTACACAGTGTCTCCTCTATTTCCATACAAAGCATAGAATTATTTGCTCTATATCTGTGAAAAACGATGTTGGTATTTAACATGGATTGTTTTGTATCTGTAGATCACTCTGGATAGTATAGACATTTTAAGAATGTTGATTCTGCCAATCCATGAGCATGATGTGGTTTCCACCTGTTTACATCCTCTGATATTTACTTCCTCACTATCTCATAGTTCTCCCTGTAGAAGACTTTTACCTCCTAAGTTAAATATATTCTGAGGTATTTTATTTTCCTTGTTGCTATTGTGAAAGGTATTGAATTTTTGATTTGGTTCTCAGTTTGATGTTGTTCGCATATAGGAATGCTAATGATTTGTGTACATTGATTTCATAACTTCACACTTTGCTGAATTTGTTAATCAATTCCAGTAGTCTCAGGGCAGAATCTTTGGGGTTTTATAGATAAAAGATCATATTGTCAGCAAAGAGTGATAGTTTGACCTCTTCTGCCCCTACTGGATGCTCTTGATTTCTGTCTCTTATATGATTGTTTTGACAGGTCTTCCAGCACTATATTGAATAGAAGACATGATAGAGAGCAACCTTGTCTGGTTCCAGTTTTAAGTGGGAATGCTTTCAATTTTCTCCATTCAGTATGATGTTTGGTTGGGTTTGTCATATATGGCGGTTATAATGTTGACATAGGTCCCATCCATCCCTATTTTGTTAAGTGTTCTTATCATAAAAGGGTGCTGAATTTTGTCAAATGTTTTTTCTATGTCTATTGAGAGGATCATATGGTCTTTGTTTTTACTTCTATTTATGTGATGAATTCCATTTACAGATTGGTGTATGTTGAACATCCCTGCATCTCTGGGATGAAGCCTAGTTTGTCATAATGGCAGTTTTTGATAAGCACCTGAATTCAGCTTGCTAGAATAATTTGGAAGGCATCAATTTACCAAATTTCAAGCATACTATAAGTCTATAGTAACCAAAACAGCATGATACGGGCATACAAAAAGAGTCATAGACCAATGGAATAGAACTGAGAACCCAGATATAAAACCATCCTCATATGGCCATCTGATCTTTAACAAAGAAGACAAAAACAAACTGGGGTAAAGAATCCCTATTCAATAAATGGTGCTGGGAAAATTCAATAGCCTCATGTAGAAGACTGAAACACGATCTCCACCTCTCACTTCTCACAAAAATCAACTCACAATGGATAACAGACTTAAACTTAAGGCATGAAACCATAAGAATTCTAAGAGAAAATGTTGCAAAACCTCTTATAGACATCAGAATAGACAAAGAGTTTATGAAGAAGACCCCAAAGGCAATTATAGAAACAATGTTAATAAATAAATGAGATCTGATCAAATTAAATAGCTTCTGTACAGCCAAGGAAGCTATCACAAGGGTGAACAGACAACCTATAGAATGGGAGAAAATATTTGCATGCTACACATCAGATAAAGGGCTGATCACTAGAATTTATATAGAACTCAGGAATATGAACAAGAAAAAATCAAACAACTCCATTAAAAGGCGGGTAGAGAACATGAACAGAAACTTTTCAAAAGAAGACAGACTAATGGGCAACAAACATATGAAAAATGCTCAACATCTCTAATCATCAGGGAAATGCAAATCAAAACCACAATGAGATATCACTTACGTCTAGTGAGAATGGCTTTTATCAAAAAGTGCCAAAACAACAAATGATGGCATGGATGTAGAAAGATGGGAACACTTGTACACTGCTTGTGGGACTGCAAAAGAGCACAACCTGTATGGAAATTAATATGGATATACCTCAAAGAACTCAAAGTAGACCTACCATTTGATCCAGAATTCGACTACTGAGTATTTACCCAAAGGAAAAAAAAAAATCTATTAAAAAAATAATCTGTGCTCAGATGTTCATAGCAGCACAATTCAGAATTGCAAAGATGTGGAAACAACTGAAGAGTTGATGAATACATGAGTGGATTAATAAAATGTGGAAGATACACACACACACACACACACACACACACACACACAATGGAGTACTTCTCAGCCATAAAGTAAAATGATGAACTAGTACCCCTTGTATTATCCTGGATGGAGCTGGAGCCCATCCTTCAAAGTAAAGTATCAAAAGAATGGAAAAACAAGTACCACATGTACTCATCATTAAATTTATACTAACTGATCAACACCTATAGGCACATATGGAAGTAACATTTATAGGGCATTGGGGAGGTGAAAGGGGAAGGAGGGGATATGTAAATTCATACCTAATGGGTACAGTGCACCATGTCTGGGGATTGGGCACACTTGTTGCTCTGACTTTGGTGGTGCAAAGGCAATATATGTAAACAAAGCATTTGTACTCCTGTAATTCTGAAATTAAAAAAATAATAAATTGTTTTAAGAACACTCCTACAACTCAAGAACAAAATGAAAAACAACTCAAAACTTTAAAAGACTTGAATAGATGTTTCTTGAAAGGTGATATATGAATATCTAATAAGTACATGAAAAATTATTCAACATTGTTAGTCATTAGAGAAATGAAAATTAAATCCACAATGAAATACCATTTCATATGCAATATGGTGGCTTTCCAAAACCCACTAGCTGGGCATGATGGTGCTTGTGTGTAGTCTTAGCAACTCAGGATGCTGTGATTGGAGGATCACTCTAGTCCAGGAGTTCAGATTTAGCCTGGGCAACATAGAAACTCCATCTCTAAAAAAAGATAAAATAAACAACCAAACAACCAAACAAAATAAAACCCAGATAATACTAGTGTTTGTTAGAATCTGGAGAAATTGGGAACCTTATTCATTTCTGGTAGTAATGTAAAATGATATAGCTTCTTTGAAAAACAGTTTGGCAGTTGCTCAAAAAGTTATATATATATATAGGTACCATATGACCCAGTGATTCCATTCCAAGATATATACCCTAGCAATTGAAAACATGTGGGCACATGAAACTTCTACATGAATATTCATAGCAGTTTTATTCATAATAACCAATAAATGGAAACAACCCAAATGCCATTAACTGATGAAAGGGTAAACAAACGCTATAAATGCATACAGTGGAATATTATTCCAGCTTAAAAAGGAGTGAAGCAATGGCACATTATACAAGAAACGATCTTGAAAATATTATGCTAAGTGAGAGAAGTCAGTCACAAAAGACCATCTATTGTATGATTCCATTATATGAAACGTCCAGAATTGGCAAATCTATACTGCCAGAAAGTAGATTAGTGCTGAGCTAAGGGAGGGTAGAAGTGATTGCTAATGGGTATGAGGTTTCTTTTGGAGGGGATGAAAATATTCTAAAATTAGATTATAATCATGCCTACGTAACTATGTAAAAATACTAAAAAATATTGAATTGTACACTTTAAGTGGGTGAATGTTATGGCATGTAAATTAATCTTACTAAAACTGCTTTAAGAAACGTAGTTGAAAATCTCTGAGACATTGGGTTAGGCAAAAATGCATTATATGGAATACTAAATCATGAATCATAAAAGAAAAATGTGATATAATGTACTTCATCAAAATTGGAACCTTAGAGGATTTGGGAAAAATGGTGGATTAGGGGTGACCTCCTGGCTCTCTGCTCCCAGAGTCGGAGGTGAAGAATGTGGACAATTACACACAAGTGAATCACTCTCCCAAAGGATCAGCTTTGTGAATCTGCAGAGAAGCAGCGCGGGACAAGCAGCGCTGTGAAAAAAAAAAAAAAAAAAGGTGAATTGGAAAATCAACCACAAAGTCCAGAGAGTTCGAGATACACAATTGGGAGTAGAGCATAGGACGACTGCACCCATCAGTCAGCCGGGGCAGTGTGATCTGACCCACAGGATAACAACTCTTCCTCCATTGACCTCCAAGCCCACGCATGCAGAGAAGTGCTTGAAGTCAGTGCAAAGTTGTAACACGGACCAACAGGCTGTGTGGAGTAGAGACAGGAGTGGGAAACATTTTGAACTCTCCAGTGTGTTGTGCTGGGTTTACTTTGAGAAGGGGACTAGTCCAAGCAGACACTTCCAGGTTCCACAGGAGGGAACTTAGAGACAGGCTTCTCACTTCTGGAGGCTGCCAGGACCAGAACAAGGGAGGTGAAACTGAAAAGGAGGCTCTGCCCTCAGAAATCGCTGAACATTTAGCTGGCACTGGGTGGGACAGATCCCTCCTACCAAACAGTCATGAGTCAGTGTGTTAGGGAAGCAGTGGGCTCAGCAGGTGGCTCTTAGAGACAGCGTGCCTAAACAAGCCCCCCTACCCGGCATGCAGTCACCTCCAGCACTTGGTCTCAGGGGGTAGGCAGCTACAGTTTTGGGTGTCTATAGCCTAAAATCACTAGGGCATGCTGGCCATGCAACGGACTCTGACAACACCCCTGCCTCTGCCAAGCAGAGAAGGTCCCACCCTTGGAGGAAGGGAGTAACAAGAGAAGCTGCTTTCTCTCCGAACCCTGCTGCTGGCCTTTTTGTGCTAGCAGCTCAAGCTCCACCTTTGAAGAGGCAGAAAAGGGAGAGAGGTCACTTTCTTGACTGGGTCACCAGATGTTCTCGGGTGGCCCCCTGTCCCACCCAGCCACCTGTGTTTCATGCCAAAAGGACAGACTCTGCCCTTAGAAGAGCAGAGTAGTGAAGGAGGCCAGTTTTCGAGACGTGACCCAGGGCAGCATCACCACCCTCACATTTCTGCGACTCTGCTACCCGGGTGCTTCACGTCAAAGGGATAGACTCCAACCCTAGAAGGGTGGAGTAGTGAAAGAGGCTGCTTTTCGAACTGAGACCAGCAGCAGGATTGACACGAACCCTTTGCTTAGTCACCACTGGGATGCTTTGCACCGAAGAGAGATACCACCGCTAAAAGGGTGTAGTAGTGAAGGAGGATGCTTTTCAAGCTGAGACCCACGGTGGCATCACCACCACCATTTTCCTGCAACTTGGCCGCCTGGGTGCTTTGCACCAAAGGGACAGTCCCTGCCTCTGAAAGGGCATAGTAGCAAAGGAGGCTACTTTTCAAGCTGAGACACGTGGTCACCTCTTTGCTGGGAATTGGTCGCCAGTGCCTCCTACAAAACAGACAGACCCCACCCTTGGAAGGGTGGAGTGGCAAGGGAGGCCTCTTACCAGGCTGAGACCCACTGGGGTGGCAGACAGCCCTTGCTGCAACCAGGCCACTGGTATTTCATACCAAAGGGTCTGACCCCACATCTGGAGGGGTGGAGTAGTGAGGCAGGCTGCTTTCTGGTCTGGGACACTCAGTGGCCTTGAGAAAGGTGTCTCCAGTAGTCTAGAAGTGTTTATTTTCTAACAAATAGACAAACCTCACCCTTGGAGGGGCAGAGTAACGAAGGTAGCCACTTCCTTTTCTGAGACACTGGGTGGCCCCAGGAAGTGTCCTACCCTAGTCTGGTGGGTTATCTTCCCCTCTGGCAGGGCAGATACCACCCTTGGAGGATGGGAGAAATGAGAGAAGACACTTTCTGGGCTGGGACTTGTGGCAGTCTTAGCCAATACCCCCAACCCAGCCCACCAGGACAAACTGAGCCCTTGAAGGCAAGGAGAAAGTAGAAAAGTCACATTGCCTGTGTGAATGGCTTTAATCTGTTGGACCTTGGAACTAAGCAAAAGGGGAAAGATTGCTGACATGGTACAGTGGGTTGGTTTTAATCATCCTATAAGATCATAACACAAAGGCTTGCCCTAGGCACCCAGGCTGTTGCCATCTTAGGGGGTTGTGGTCTGGGAAGGAAAACCTTGACCAGAGTCCTTAGCAATTGCACCAATTGACACCTCTCATCAGGAGCTTCTCCGAAACAGTGGTGAAAGGGCTCTGAATAACATATTAGAAGCTCTCCCCTAGCTGCAGATCCAGCAAACTCTGAAGTATACTCTCTCAGGCTAGCTCATATCTGTTTCTATTCTCACCCCACCTAAAGTAGTAACAGGGCTCAAGTAACCCTTGGGAGTGGCATGATATTCCCCAAACACTGAGGCACCTGTATATCCCATTTGAGGGTTTAGAGATGAATACAAAGGTATTAGAATACCTTGATAACTGACTTCTCCATGCAGACTATAATCAACAAAAGAGAGAATAACCTCGTGGCCCAACATAGTGTGTTCCATGTCAAACTAGTGGTGGGTAGCGGAGTGACAGAAACAAGAGTAATCCAACTTGTGGGAGTCTAAGCAAGGGATCCAAAATCACTATCTCTGTAAGCAGAAGGTAAAGATAACAGGTCAGAGATAACCCAAATGGCTAAAACACCTGAAAGACAATAAAGGACCAAAGCACATCTCCCCAGCTCTGCCAATGAATGTCCCTTTGGAGTCCTGGAATTAAGTCCATAAACCAGTCCTAGCAACCCCAGTCCTAGACAAAGTAGCCTGAGAGAAAGAATCAGTGAAAGTGCACAGGAAACATGAAAGATCAGAGAGAAAAGTCACTTCCAAAAGAAAATACTTGATCTCCATCAACTAATACCAACATACACAATATGATTAAACAGAGAAAGAGTTTAAAATATGGATTATAAGAAAACTTAATGGAATTGAAGAGAAAATAGATTCACAACATAAAGAAACCACAATAACAATTCAGGAAATGAATGAAAAATTCCCTAAAGAAATTAAATACAATGGAAAAACCAAACAAATCTTGGCAATGAAGGAGGCGTTCAAGGAACTTCAAAATACAGTTGAAGGCCTCAAGAAAAGAATGGATCATGTAGCGGAAAGAATCTCAGAGCTTGAAGATAATCCCTATGTACTAAAAAAATGGGATGAAGAAAAAGAACACAGAAACAAGAGACAAGACCAAAACATACAAGAAATGTGGGATTCCATAAAGAAGCCAGATATAAGAATCATTGCCAATCAAGAGGGAGAAGAAAACAATTGACAAGAGCTGTGAAACTTCTTTCATTTAATACTGGAGGAAACTATGCCTGGCATGGCCAGAAATCTTAATATCCAGATTCAGTAATCACACATAATTTCTGGGAGTCTCAGTGTGAAAGGCAATCACCATATCACATAGTTATTAGGCTGACCAAAGGAAACACAAAAGAAGCAATTCTCTGAGCAGTGACTCGAAAGCAACAAATAAATGACAAAGGAAAGCCAATCAGACTAACTTTATATTTCTCAACTGAAACTTTATAAGCCAGAAGGGATTGGGTGCTTCTAAAACAGAATAAAACCCAGTGTAGAATTCTTTATTTGGCAAAATTAAGTTTCATTTATGAGAGAGAAATAAAGTCTTTTCCAGACAAGCAATCCCTGATGGAATTTGCAAAGACAAAACCAGCCCTACAGGAAGTACTAAGACCTGCATTACACATCAAACAGTGTGGTAGACATTGTTCAAAGTAAAATCATTCAAGAATTAAAGGCTAGAACTTGGACTTCATGATGACTCAAGGAGTAATACAAAACAGCAGAATCTCACCCAACAAGATGACCATTCATCTACCTGAAATTTCAATCCTCTCAATAAATGTAAATGGCTTAAACTGTCCTCTGAAGAGCCACAGACTGGCAGAGTGGATAAAAATCTATAAGCCTAGTATCTGCTGTCTACAGGAAACACATCTATCCCACAAAGATGCCTTCAGGCTAAAAGTCAAGGGTTGGAAATCAATCATTCTGGCAAATGGAAGTCAAAAGAAAGCAGGGGTAGCTTTACAATTTTCATGTAAGATAAGCCTTAAAATAGCAAAAGTAAAACAGGACAAAGATGGCCTTTATATAATGGTGAAAGGGAAGCTACAATAACAAAAAAAACAACAATTCTTAATATTTATACACCCAATGTAGTAGCACCAAGTTACATAAAGCAAACATTGTCTGATCTAAATAGCGTGATAAACGATAATTCCATAAACTTCAACACCCCACTGAATGAACTGTAAAGATTCTCCAAACAGAAAATAAGCAAAGAAATAATAGTCTTAAACAGAGCTCTAGAACAAAAGGGTCTGACCAATCTCTACAGAACACTCCACCCAAAAATGCCGAGTTTACATTCTCCTCATCAGCACATGGAACATTCTCAAAAACTGTTCACATACTAGGCCACGAATCAGACCTCAATAAATTGAAAAATAGAAATTATACTGTATATCTTCTCTGACAATAATGGTCTAAAATAAGAGTTCAATTACAACAGAAATACTCATCGCCTAACAAAGTCGTGGAAATTAAACAATCTGTTGTTGAATAACTATTGGGTCAAGGAGGAAATACAGAGGGAAATAAAAAATTTCTTCAAACTAAATGATAACAGAGACACAAGTTATAAAATCCAGTGGGATACAGCAAAGCACACCAGAGAGAAAACTAATAGCAATAAATGCTCACATCAAAAAAGCAGAAAGCTTAGATATTGACAACTGAATATATAGACTCAAGAAATTGGAAAAGGAAGAGAAAACCAATTTCAATCCTGGTAGAAGAAAAAAAAATAACTAAGATCAAGAGAATTATACAGAAGATCAACGAAACAAAAAGCTGGTTTTTCAAAAAGATAAATAGAACTGAGAGCCCTCTTGCTAGATTGACATGAATTCAAAGGGAAAGTATTCTAATAAATTCAATTAGAAATGAAAAAGGAGAGGTCACAACAGACACTTCAGAAATACATAACATTATTTTTGATTACTATAAAAACCTATATACTCAAAAACTACATAATGAGGAGGAAATGAACAAATTCCTGGAAACATAAAATCTCCCTAAGCTCACCAAGGAGGTAATAGAATTTATGAATAGACAAATATGAAGCTCAGAAATTGGAGCAGTAATTAAAAACCTCTGAAAACAGAAAAGTCCCAGACCAGATGGCTACACTTCAGAGTATTACAAAACATACAAAGATGAATCCATACCTATACTACAAAACTTATTCCACAACATGAGAAGGATGGTATCCTTCCTAACTCATTCTACAAAGGTAATATCACCTTGGTACCAAAGCCAGGAAAGGACAGAACAAAAAAAAGAAAACTATAGACCAATTTCCCTCATGAAAATATATGCAAAAATACTCAACAAAATTTTAGAAAATCAAATTCAGCAGCAAATAAAAAAAAAAATTGTTAGAGAAAATGGCAGAGTAAATGTAACCCCCCAGATTTCTGTTTCCAGAAAAAGAGATATAAATCTTGGTATCCTACATGCGAGTGGATCTCCCCCCTACAAGAACAGCATGGAGAATCCACAGAGGTTCAGCGTGGGACTCTCAAAAAAGGAAAAAGCAAGGTGATCGGGAGGTAAGATCACATTATCTGGAGAGTACAAAAAGGCAATAGGGCTTGTGGGAGGGAGGTGGCCCACTAGGCTAGGGGGTGAGGTGGGATCAGACCCACAGGAGAACTCCTTGCTTCCCCATTGACCCCCACACCCACCCAGCCAGGGACCTGTCTGAAATTGGTGCGAAATCACGACAGGAGGAGAGGGTGCTGGAGAGTGCCGTCATTAGTGGAAACTCACCAGAGCCCCATGATAGGATGGCTCTAAGACGGGAGGAAACTGAACTGAGCTTGTAGGGGAGGCAAATAGATGATTTGCCTCTGGTAACGAGTGGGGCCAGCCATACAGAGCTGTTCACTAAGTCAGGGATTCTAAGCTGGAACTGCCTCAGGAGAATGACACTGCACAGGGTTGCTTGGTAAGAGCGAGAACTATGGCTGAACAGGTGTGCGTTGGTGGGAAGTCAGCATAGGGGAGGCAACGGGGCGTCCTGATGATCTAGACACACAACCCGGCACCTTTCACCTCCTAAACAGTCATCCCCAGCACTGGTGCCCTGTGAGTGGGTAAGCAGTCACCACTGAGGGGTTCCAGAGCCCAGCTGCTGTGGTGTGAGACGGTGCGGTGGGCAGATCACCTCTCCCATGCTACAGTCGCTCCTGACAAATTCCACCCCTACACAATCTGCAATCGGCTCTCCACGCCTGGCTCAAACAATGAACTACTTAGAAAACTAATGCAAACAGGAGCCACAGCCACTGGGGCGCCAGAGTGCAAAGCAGACTGGGGAGCTAGTTCCTCCCCCTGGCCTGCAACTCTTAGGCTCCACCCCTGGAGGCAGGGTGAGATAAGAAAACCCACTTTCCCCCAGATCAAGGAAGCATCCTCTGGTCCTGTGTGCAGTGTATAAGCATGCAGTATAAAAGAATTTGCTTCCCAGGACAGTTTAATTTGATCAAAAAGCTGGGGCTGGATCTCTTCCTGAGGGCAGGGCTGTGGTGAAGGAACAAATCCTCCACAAGCAGCGACAATAGGCTCCACACGTAACCCCTCCCATCAGGGGTTCCTTCCAAGTGTGGTGGAATAACCCCCCCAGTGGCTTATCAAGAAATTACAGAAGAGAGGAATCCTGGGCACGATCAGCTGATCCAGATGGGGAGAGCTCAGTGTAAGATTTCTAGAACTTCAAAAAATCAAACCAAAAACAATCCCCCTAGGAGATACACCAGCTCTCAAGAAATGGAGACTGAAAAATCCCAAAACACTAAAATGACAGAAGAAGAATATCAAAATTGGATTGTAAGAAAGCTCAATGATATGCAAGAAAAAATGGATAACCAACACAAAGAAACCACAAAGAAAATTCAGGACTTGGAACAAAAATTCACTAAGGAAATTCAAATCTTAAAGAAAAATCAATGTGATCTCCTGGAAATGAAGAATTTATTCAGGGAAATACAAAACACAGTGGAAAGCCTCAAAAATTGGGTGGACCAAACAGAAGAAAGAATCTCAGAGATTGAAGATAACACTTTCCAATTAAATAAACTAGTCACAGAGAAACAGAGAAACAAGAGCAGAGAAACAAGAGAGCAGAGAAACAAGAGAAACAATAGAGCAGAAAAACAAGAGAAAAAAGCAAAGTCTACAAGAGATGTTTAATTATGTAAAGAAACCTAATGTGAGGGTCATAGGGTTACCAGAGGGGGAAGAAGAAAACATTCAAGGGTTGGACAAGATATTTGAAGATATAATAGAGAGAAATTTCCCAGGCCTTGCTAAAAATCTCCAGATACAAGTTGCAGAAGCTCAAAGGACCTCTGGGAGATTCAATGGAAACTGGAAGACATCACTAAATGCAGTCATCAGACTGACCAAAATATCAACAAAAGTAGCCCTTCTATGAGCTGTAAGACAAAAGAAGCAAGTTACATACAAGGGAAATTCAATCAGGATAACACCATATTTCTCAACTGAAACACTACAAGAAAGCAGAGACTGGGGCCCCATTCTCACTCTTTTGAAACAAAATAATGCCCAGCCTAGAATCTTGTACCTTCAAAACTAAGCTTTACATATGAAGGAGAAAGTAAGACATTCTCAGATAACCAAAGTGTGAGGGAATTCACCAAGACAAAACCATCCCTACAAGAAGTACTCAAAGCAGTGTTATGCACGGAACAACATAATAAAAACTAACGAACATAAAAACACCCAAAAACTAAAGATTAAAGGCCAGATATCACAATAGCTCAAGAGAGAAATCAAAGCAACAACACCCAACCCAACAGAATGAACAGTAACCTGCATCACCTATCAGTTCTCTCCATAAATGTAAATGGCTTAAACTCCCCACTCAAGAAACATAGGCTGGCTGAAAGGATAAGAAAATAAAAGCCACGTATCCACTCTCTTGAGAAAACATATCTAACCTGGAAGGATGCATATAGATTAAAAGTAAAGAGGTGGAGATTAGTATTCCAAGCAAGCGGAAGCCTAAAGAAGGCTGGTATGGTGATTCTGATCTCTGACTACTTAGTTTTTAAACCAACAAAAGTAGTAAAAGACAAAGATGATCATGATGTAATGGTGAAGGGTACAGTTTAACAAGAAGATATAACAATTTAAAAAATATATGCACTCAACTTAAGTGCACCCAGATTCATAAAGCCAACCTTACTGGATCTAAGCAAATTGATTAACAGAAACTCCATAATAAATGGATATTTCAACACCCCACTGACTGCACAGGACAGATCATCCAAACAGAAAATTAATAAAGAAATAATGGACTGAAACAAAACTCTAGAACAATTGGATCTGACTGACATTTACAAGACATTCTACCCCAAACCCAAAGATTACACGTTCTTCTCATCAGCTCATGGGACATTCTCTAAGATTGACCATATCCTAGGACACAAAGTAAGTCCCCAAAAATTTAGAAAAAATAGAAATCATATAATGTATCTTCTCAGATCACGGTGGAATAAAAGTAGAAATCAACCCTAACAGAAACTCACATTTCTACACAAAAATGTGGAAATTAAACAACCTTCTACTAAATAATCACTTCATAAATTAAGAAATCAAGATGGAAATAAAAAATTCTTTGAACAAAATGACAATGGAGAGACAAGTTATCTAATTATCTGGGACACAGCTAAAGCAGTATGGAGAGGAAAGTTTATTTCCATAAATGCCTATAACCAAAAGTTTAAAAGACCGCAAATAGACAATTTAATGAATTGACTCAAAGAGCTGGAAAAAGAATAACAGACCAACCACAAACCCAGCAGAAAAAATGAAATTAACAAGATCAAATCAGAAATAAACGAAATTGACAACAGGGAAGCTATACAGAAGATTAATAAAACAAAAAGTTGGTTCTTTGAAAATATAAACAAAATTGACATGCCTATAGCTAGGCTAACGAAAAGTAGAATAGAGAAATCTCTAATAAGCTCCATCAGGAATAAAAAAGGAGATATCACAACTGATCCCAAGGAGATATAAGATATAAATTACAATACTACAAAAAGCTTTATGCACACAAACTAGAAAATGGGGAGGAAATGGACAAATTTCTAGAAACACACAGCCTCCATAGCCTCAACCAGGTAGAAATAGAATTCATGAAGAGACCAATATCAAGAACTGCAATAGAAACAGCAAATAAAAAACTTCTTTAACAGAAAAGTCCCAGCCCACATGGTTTCACACACGAATTTTCCACATTTACAAAGAAAAACTGGTGCCTATCTTGCAGAAATTATTCCACAACATCGAGAAGAATGGAAACATCCCTGACACTTTTTATAAAGCGAATATTACTCTGATACCAAAACCAGGGAAGGATGCAACAACAACAACAACAACAAAAAAAAAATAGAAAAGAAAACTATGGACCAATATTCCTTATGAATATAGATGCAAAATTTTTCAACAAAATCCTAGCCAACCGAATCCAGATGCTTATCAATAAAATAAACCATCACGACTAAGTGGGCTTCATCCCAGGGATGCAGTGATGTTTCTACATACATAAATCTATAAATGTAATTCACCACATAAACAGAAGCAAAAACAAAGACCAAATGATTCTTTCAACAGATGCATAAGAAGCTTTTGACAAAATTCAACACCCTTTCATGATAAGAACACTTAATAAAATAGGCATAGAAGGGGCATACCTATAAATGATACAAGCCATATATGACAGACCCATAGCCAACATCATACTGAACAGGGAAAATTTGAAAGCATTCCCACTTAGAACTGGAACCAGGCAAGGCTGCCCACTATCTCCACTTCTATTCAACATAGTACTGGAAGTCCTGTCTATAGCAATCAGACAAGAGAGTGGAATTAAAGGTATCCAAATTGGGGCAGAAGTGATCAAACTTTCACAGTTTGCTGATGATATGATATTATATTTAGAAAACCTCAAGGATTCAACCAAGAAATTCCTGGAATTGATAAATTGATTCAGTAAAGTCTCATGATACAAAATCAATACACAAAATCAGAGGCATTCATATACGCTAACAACAATCAAATTGAGAACCAAATCAAAGACTCAATACCCTTCACAATAGCAACAAAGAAAACAAAGTACCTAGGAATATACTTAACCAAAGAGGTAAAAGACCTCTACAGGGAGAACTATGAAACACTGAGGAAGGAAATAGCAGAGGATGTAAACAGATGGAAATCAATACCATGCTCATGGATCGACAGACTCAACATCGTTAAAATGTCTATACTACCCAAACTGATCTACAGATTCAATGCAATACCTACTAAAATCCCATCATCATTATTCACAGATATGGAAAAAATAATTTTACAGTTCGTTTGGAACCAGAAAAGACCCCACATATCAAAAGCAATTCTAGGCAATAAGAACAAAATGGGAGGTGTTAATATACAAGATATCAAACTATACTACAAAGATGTAGTAATTAAATCAATCTGGTATTGGCACAAAAACAGGAATATTGACCAGTGGAACAGATCTAAGAAACCTGATATAAAACCATCCTCATATAGCCATCTAATCTTTGACAAAGCAGACAAAAACATACACTGCGGAAAAGAATCCCTTTTCAATAAATGGTGCTGAGAAAACTGGATAGCCACTTGTAGAAGGCTGAAACAGGATCCACACCTTTCACCTCTCACAAAAATCAACTCATGCTGGAAAACAGACTTAAACCTAAGGTATGAAACTATTAATATTCTAGAGGAAAATGTTGGAAACACTCTCCTAGACATCGGCCTAGGCAAAGAATTTATGAAGAAGACCCCAAAGGCAATCACAGCAGCAACAAAAATAAATAAATGGGACATGAACAAACTAAAAAGCTTCTGCACAGCCAAAGAAATAGTCATGAAAGTAAACAGACAACCTAAAAAATGGGAGAAAATTTTTTCATCCTATACATCTGATAAAGGGCTAATAACTAGAATTTACTTATAACTCATGAGAATTAGCAAGAAAAATTCAAACAACCCTATCAAAAAGTGGGGAAAGGACATGAACAGAAACTTTTCTAAAGAAGACAGAATAATGGCTAACAATCATGAAAAATGTTCAACATCTCTAATCATCAGGGAAATGCAAATCAAAACTACAATGAGATATCACTTATTTCCAGTTAAAATGGCCTTTAACAAAATGTCCCAAAACAATAGATGTTGGCGTGGATGCGGAGAGATAGGAACACTCCTACACTGCTGGTGGGACTGCAAACTAGTTCAACCTCTATAGAAAGCAATATGGAGATACCTTAAAGCGATACAAGTATCTATACCGTTTGATCCAGCAATTCAATTACTGGGCATCTATCCAAAAATCCAATGACACTCTACAAAAAAGACACCTGCACTTGAATGTTTATAGCAGCACAATTCTTAATTGTAAAGCTGTGGAAACAACACAATTGCCCATCAATATATGAGTGAATTAATAAAATGTGTTATATATATACCATGGAGTACTCTTCAGCTCTATGAAACAACAGTGATATAGCACATCTTATATTTTCCTGGATAGAGCTGGAACCTATACTACTAAGCGAGGTATCCCAAGAATGGAAAAACAAGCACCACATATACTCATCAGCAACCTTGTATTAACTGAGCAGCACCTATGTGGACACATAGGAACTACAGTAATTGGGTATTGGGAAGGTGGGAGGGAGGAGGAGGGAGGGTATATACATACACAATGTGTGAGATGTGCGCCGTCTGGGGGATGGTCACGCTTGAAGCTCAGACTTGTGGTGGGAGGGGGGGCAAGGGCATTATTTGTAACCTTAAAATATGTACCCCCATAATATGGTGAAATAAAAAAAATTATAAATAAAAAATCAGTCAATCATATATTTGAGAGTTACAATTCATTACAATGATAAAAAATATATAACCAAAAAAATAAAAATAAAAATTATTCGCCATGACCTGGTGGCCTTTAATCCAGGGAAGCAAGGCTGGTTCAACATATACAAATCTATAAATGCTACTTGCCTCATAAATAAAAATAAGAAAAAAGACCATCTGATTCTCTCAATAGATGCAGAAAAAGCATTTGGCAAAGTCCAATACACCATTATGATAAAAAACTGTTAACAAATTAGGCATAGGTGTGTCATACCTTAAAATTATCAAGTTTATTTATGACAAACCCATGGCCAATATCATACTGAATGGGGAAAATTTGAAACTATTCCCATTAGAACCAGAACCAGACAAGGTAGCCGACTGTCTCCCCTTCTATTCAACATAGTGCTGGAAGTCCTTGCTGGAGCAATTAGAAAAGAGAAGCGTATTAAGAGTGTCCAAATGGGGGTAGAGGAGATCAAACTCTAGCTCTTTGCTGATGATATGATACAGCTAGAAAACCCCAAGGACTCATCCAAGAGACTTCCAGAATTGATAAATTAATTCAGTAAAGGGTCAGGAAACAAAGTCTATATACAGAAATCAGGGGCCTTCATAATCCCCAATAACAGTCAAGCCAAAATTCAAATATAAAATGCAATACCATTCACAATAGCCTCAAAGAAAATTAAATATGTAGGAATATATTTAATGAAAGATGTGAGAGACATATACATGGATAACTATGAACACTAACAAAAGAAATTGTAGAAGATGTAAACAGATGGAAAAACCTACCTTGCTCATGGGTTTATAGTATCACTATAGTTAAAATGTCAATACTATCTAAAGTGATCTACAGAATTAATGCAATCCCTATCAAAGTACCATCAGTATTCTTTACTGACATAGAAAAATATAATCCTATACTTTGTATGGAACCAGAGAAGACCTCGTATAGCCAAAGCAATCTTAAGTTAAAAGAAAAAACTTGGAGGTATCAATCTACCAGACCTAAAGCTATATACTACAAGGCTATAATAACTAAAACAGCATTTTACTGGCACAAGAACAGAAACATAGACCTTTGGAACAGGACTGAGAATCCAGAGATGAAACCATCTGCATATGGTAATCTAATCTTTGATAAAGCAGACAAAATATACACTAGGGAAAAGAATCTCTTTTCAATAAATGGTGCTAGGAAAACTGGATAGCTACATGCAGAAGATTGAGGCTGGATCGCCACCTCTTACCTCTCACAAAAATCACTTCAAGATGCATAACAGACTTAAACCTAAGGCATGAAACCTTAAGAATTCTAGAGAAAGATATCACGAAGATTCTTTCAGACACCAGCGTAGGCAAAAACTTTTTGAAGAAGACCCCTATAGCAATCACAGCAGCACCAAAAATAAATAAATGGGATCTGATCAAGTTAAAAAGCTTTTGCACAGTCAACAAAACTATAATTAGAGCTTATAGACAGCCTACAGAATTGGAGAAAATATTTGTTGTCTATACATACAATAAAGGGCTGATAATAAGAATCTACCTAGAATTTAAAAAAAAAATCAACAGTAATCCACTCTGGGAGGCCGAGGCGGGCAAATTGCTCAAGGTCAGGAGTTTGAAACCAGCCTGAGCGAGACTCCGTCTCTACCATAAATAGAAATAAATTAATTGGCCAACTAATATATATATATAGAAAAAATTAGCTGGGCATGGTGGTGCATGCCTGTAGTCTCAGCTACTCGGGAGGCTGAGGCAGTAGGATTGCTTGAGCCCAAGAGTTTGAGGTTGCTGTGAGCTAGGTGGATGCCATGGCACTCACTCTAGCCTGGGCAACAAAGCGAGACTCTGTCTCATAAAAAAAAAAAAAATCAACAAAATATCAAACATCCTCATGAATAAATGTGCAAAGGAAATGAACAGAGACTTTTCAAAAGAAGACAGAATAATGGTCAGCAAACATATAAAAAATGCTCAACATCTCTAATCATTAGAGAAATGAAAATCAAAACCACAATGAGATATCACCTAACTGCAGTGAGATTTGCCTCTATCAAAAAATTCCAAAACAACAAATGCTGGCTAGCACATGGAGAGATGGAGATGGGAACACTCTTACATTGCTGGTCGGACTGCAAATTAGTGGAACCTCTGTGGAAAAGAATTTGGAGATACTTCAAAGAGCTACAAGTAGAACTACCATTCCATCCAGAAATAGCACTATTAGGCATCTACCCAAAGAAATAAGTCATTCTATAATAAAGACATCTGCATCCAAATGTTTATGGCAGCACAATTCACTATTGAAAGGATGTGGAAACAATCTGAGTTCCTGTCTATTCGCTAGTGGATTAAAATTTTGTATATGTATAAAATGGAATATTACTCAATTATAAGGAATGACAGTGATCTAGCACCTTTTATATTTTCCTGGATAGAGCTTGAGCCCATTATCTGCAGTTAGGTATCAGAAAATCAGAAGAATAGGCTTCACATGTACTCACAATGAAATTGGCACTAACTTATCAACACTATGGTGCTCACATGGTAGTAATATTCTCCAGGGATTAGGGGATTGGCAGAATAAACTCACAACTAATGGACGTGGCAGGCATTGTAGAGGGGAACGGCATGCCTCTAATCCTCTCGTGGGTGAGGCAAAGACACAAAATGTAACCAAAATGTTTGTACCCTCATAATATCCTGAAATAAAAATTAAAAAAAATAAGGTACAGGGCGGAAAATTCTCTGAACACTTTTTCTCTAACTCTAAAATTATAAATTTTACCAAATTTTGAATTTCAATAATAAAGATGGACTATTTGATGATAAAAAAATTTGGAATCTTAGCTCTTTGAAAAATCCAGCTATGAAAATGAAAATACAACTAACAGTGACAAAACATTTGTAAAATATGTATCTGAAAAAGTGCACGTATAGTGATAACACTCATTGGGTGTCGGGAAAATGGGAGAGGGGAAAAAGGGATGGGTATACACACACGTAATGAGTGCAGTGCGCACCATTTGGGGGATGGACATGCCTGAAGCTCTGACTCGGGTGGGGCAAGGGCAATATATGTAACCTAAACATTTGTAACTCTGTAATATGCTGAAGTAAAAAAGAAAAAAAAATGTATTTATATAAAACCTTAAGAAGTTTAACCTGTTGAGATATAGAGGAACTTCTGTACAGAAGATAGGATATAGGTAATAGTATAACAGGAGAAAAGATCCAGAAGGTGAAATTAGAAGTGATCAAGACAAATTAATTAACTTCTTCCCGAGTCAATGTCTCCATAACTTTGGATTATTTATAACTTATCTATCTACTTATTTTCCTGAATACATATCCAATGACAAATTTCTTAATGACAAAATCATCAGGGAGTGGTCATATTTGTTAAGTGGTAGTACTTAGAGTATAGCTATACACAGCAGCATTCAGTCATCTGGAATCTAGCACAAAGGCATCCAACATGCGCAAAAAACCAAACCTCATGCAAAACTTGACACTTTACATATCACATTTTCATCCATATAAACTATAGAAAAGCTAGGAAGGTTTGATATTACTTTTCTAGAAACAGGTAACTCAAATACTCATTGTAACTTTCTACTCTAATGTTCGTGTTTCTTGTCTCACATATTAACTAAAACCACCTATTGTATGTTTCAAGCAAATAGACTTTTTAAAAACTCAACCACAAATTTCAACCCTAAAGTTATAACAATAAAGTTAATTACAACCTCATCTACTTTAAATACTATGAACATTTCATATAGCTGGCCAGTTAATATTTATCAGGAACCTACAATAAGCAGGGCACTGTAATTGCCAAGCTCTGTGGGAGATATGTAGAAAATTTTAAAACTATACCTAGGGACTAGCAAAAGTGTCATAAACAAAGGAGAGAGTCAGTATACTCTACAGACATACAACGGAGTAATACACTTATTACTCTTTTCTATTGCCAGTGCTGATATTCTAGTTTAGGTCTTATCTCCTTAAACTGGGATTACTGCAACCTCTAATTAGAGCCCAAGCTCCAGATACTCCTCCTACCTATCACTCTGCTCCAATATAACCACCTAGGGATGCCACATAAATCTGCTTAAAATTCCTATCCAGCATCCTCTGTTCAAAAGAGCTTCACTGGCTTCCTGTCGAATACAGAATAAATTTCAACCTCCAATTTGGAAAAGGATGCTCATCAGAATCAGCCCCAACCTATCGTTCCAACTTCATCTTCCACTCCTCTCAAAAATGAATTCTTCATTCACTACCCATTTTTCAACATGTCTTGGCTTTAACCACATCTGTTTTTATTATGTTCTCATTCAAGTGTACAGCTGTTTACTTTTTACTTAGCAACTATCCAAATACTAGCCATACATTGTAATGCATCACACCAAAATATACCTAAGCATAGTGCCTAGCATATAATAGTCACTCCATAAATGTTTGGTCAATAGAACTAAATCCATTAAAGTGTGGGAGAAGTATGATAATGTGGAAGAAACACTTGATTAGAATTCAAGCAACCTGGGTTCTAATTCCACCTTTGTCATTCATTTCAGTTATCTGGGTCTTGGTTTATTTGTCTGTAAAATAAAGATGATATCTGCTTTGACTATCTTATATGATATTTCAAAGGATGAAATAAGATATAAGAAATTGAATGTGAAACTATTTTGAAACATATAAAGGCTTTATTATAACATTACAATGATGATGATGTACAAACGCATGTACAGAATTGTCTATTTTTTTAAATTTCCCCCTTAAAGGCCACAATAAAGATAACCATGTGGTATATATGAGCATACACATAAATTCATATCCCACAAATATTTGTTTTCACATATCTACATAATCAGTATGATGTTCTTACATAATAGCTAACACTTTTTAATCTACTGAAGCTTATTTTCTGTTCCTGAAAAGCACATACATTCTCTACATGGAGTAACAGAAAGGTTGCATTATAACCTCACTTGCATTAACCTCACTTGAGGTTTTTTGGCTTTTCATCTGTTAGAATTCCTCCCCAAAGACATTACAGTTCTAAGAAATGTATTAAAATCCCAGAAGGAGCCTCCTCAAATAGATCCATGTTATAAAAGTTGTTATGGGCAATTGTGGGGAATAAAAAACATTTAACCCTTGTTAACATCTAATGTAGTGGGTTAATAACATACTATACATTACTTACTTCTATAAATGAAATTCATTACCATAAGAAACAAAAATGTACTTTTTAAATGACTTCATTATAGTTTGATAGAGTCTATTATTTTTACGGATCTCATTTATCTATATATTACTTTTCTATTAATATATTAATGTATTCCACAAATAACATCAATTTTGTAGTTTAGTGTCCACAGCCAAAATACTAGGAATATATGTGCTATTGCATGTAACACTCAGGTGTTAACTAAAAGTTATGAGTTTAACAAAACGAGTAATAATTATAACATTTAAAATAATTAGAGCATATTGTCTACAAGGTTTTCACCCAAAACATTACATCCACAGAGAAAAACTATATCAACCTTTTGAGAATATCAGTAATCATACAAACATGCTTCTTTGGGATTTATCTTTTCTTAACAAAAGAAATTGACATCTTGATAATATATGATCTTTGTTTTGCTATTTAAAGAATCTACTCTCTTAAAGAAACAGATTTTGCATTTTAGTTGAATGAAGGGACAACGTGGAAGTCACTTGTGTTTCCATAGCTTCTTTAAGATTTGCTATTTTGCATTCCATTTATCTCATCCTCCCATAGCTCATTCATTAATAAAAATAGTTTTGAGTCCCTACTATATGCTATAATTTGCCAAATAAAGATTTAAAAAATGAGTAAGATTTTGTTTATATCTCTAAGATACTCACAGTCCAGAATGATTCTCAAAGTTCACTGTACATCAAAATCACGCAGAGGGCCTATTGAAACATATTGTTGGGCCATACTTGCAGAATTTCTGATTCAGCATATCTGGGATTAAGCCTGAAAATTTGGATTTCTAACAAATTCCCAGGTGATGCTGATGCAGATGATCCAGTTATTATACTTTACAACTGCTAGTCTAGTAGGTAGAGGCAGAAGAGTTAACAGAAAGAAAAGGCAATGCAATAAGTGAATTAATAGATGAATCAAAGTGTTATAAAAGAACGGAGAGAAGAGTGACTAAATTTTCATGGGGAGTATCTAAGAAAATTTCACAAAGAGATGGTAGGTAAGCAAGGACAGGAAAGGCAGAAGAATTTATCTTCTACCTTTATTTTTTAAGTTGATAAAAAAGTTTGAACTACAAATTAGGGCCAGAACATAGAAGGACCTTGATGTGAACAATAGGTAGTAAATGAAAATTTATATACAAGATTATGTGATGAGATTTGTGCAGCCAGCTACATAAAGGATGGGTTGGAGTGAGGAGGGGGCAGAGAAACTACATAGACTTGTGCAATAGTCCAAGTAAAAAGAGATGATAGCTGTACTAAGACAGTGGTAGTAGGGATGGAAAGAATGGGGTGGATTCATCACCTATCTTTCCCATGCTTCTCTATATGAAGCCAATGAAATGCTTACTTTTCACATGGCTCACTTGTTTTCTAGAACTAGGTGGAACAATTAAATGCAATTTAAATCTAAACTGCAACCCCTGCTTCTATGGCAAGATACATGGTTGCTGCTGTTGGAAGATTTCATATTACATCTTTAATTGTGGACATTTAACATACAGCCTCTTATTATTAAGATACTGCTGACTCTTTTTTGTCAATGTGGCCACAGGAAAAAGCTAATAATTACCAGCACCAGAAGCAGCTTGTGGTTTTATATTACATTGAGGTAAATTACACTGGAATTAGAGTGAATTACTTTTATCAAATGGGGAATAAGCTGTTAATTAACTCCCCGCTGTAGCAATCTTTTTCTGAGCTTGCAACTGTTATTAGGTCTAGATTAAACTGTTGAATTAATTTCCCACTTACTATTTCAAGAGTTTTTAATTTACCTGGCAGCAGTTTTAATGGGAAATTGTATTAGTGAGCATAAATTGTTTTGGGGAAGGGTAAACAGTTTGTGATAATGTTTATTAAGTCGTTTTGTTTGAGCAAAAATATAATTGCAGTTTTAATTAGTGCATGGTTGTTGGAGTATTAGGTTTGAGATTACATTATGGCTTTCTGAGAAAACAATCACTCAGGTAATCCCAGCATTTATAACTGATAGAAAATAGAAAAGCTATGTCAATATGGCATTGACTTGGATTTTGTACCATATTTGAGGAAGAAAAATTGGAAACTATTTAAGTGTTCTTCCTTCAATTATCTTAAGGTTTATTGGCTGATCCTGATATAAGTGTCTGCTGTGAGAGGTATATATTGATGTGAAAAGTTAATGGAGACAAAAATTTAAGAGGTGCAGATTCCTTTAAGGTAACACAAACATGTGGAAAGAAGGTAATTTATTTAGATAATCAATACAGTTTTGTGATTTGTTATTGGTTAAAATGCCCATGATAATATGTGTCTTATAACACCACCAACAAGCACACATTACATTTGTACGTATTTTACTTGAGGTGGACCAATGGATATTGAACTTAGGATGGACTTGGGAGATAACAGCACAAACTGAAACTAAAGTCTAGAAAAAATAAAAGACTTGCCCAAGGACATAGAGCTAGTAAGTGACTGAAATAAGGCAAAACATGAGACAGCTCACACACTGCATGTGTTCTCTTGGTCCAACATTTTATGTTCCATTTATTTCCCAAAGTAAATAATGTTGGCTCTCTTTGTTAATAACAAACATTGCATTATATGTAGACTGTTATATCCCAAAATAATCTGAAATCTTTCCCTGTAATAATTTTAATACTACATTTTTAAAATTAACATTGAACTCTTCAATGATACTACAATTGCCTGATGTATACACAGCTGTTATTTTATAGCCAAACCCTGTATAATAACTAGTGGAACTTTCAAGGTGGCAATATACAGTTAAGTGGTCAAGATCATAAAATTAATATAGTACTTTCTCCTTAACATTTATTTTAAATCCAAAAATATTTGTGATATTTCTGAATTAGTTATGTAACTGTACACAAAATAATAATGTTTCCTTAAAGTTAGGTCAACAGCTTTGACTCCATAAAAGGTACCTACTATTTTGCAGAATCCAATGGTCAGTCTTTCCTCAGTACTCATGCCATACATTATAAAATGTTGTCTATTTCAGCAAGATGATGATCCTCCTACATAAAGTATACATAAAACAAATCTAGATTTCCCGTATTCCTTTCTCAAGAAACCCAGATCAATCTAAGACTTTGACAATAAAATACGATCATGAAATCCAAATCTTCTGCATATGCCTTTCAAGTTATCATTTGGATCTAATATTAAAAGAAATATATACAATCATATTTTGTTAGTAATATTATTTTATCTATTTTTCAATAAATGTTGAATTTTGAATAAGAAAATAAAAAATTAGAAACATGCATTCATGATGCAATACAATTATGATATCACCAATATATCCTATAGTCAGTAGGAATAAGAACTTTCAAGTACAGAGTTTTATAAGATCATGTGCCTTTTTAAATTGCATATTCATGTACATTATTCAAATAAAACCTTCCTAAGTTTATATTTAAACTCTCTGGGATTAGCAACTAGAAAACCAAAGTCTTATACAACATATAAAGTATCTATATGTACATACAAACACAGAGAAAAGCTACTTGATTAATTTGTTGTGAATATGTGTTGTATATATATCATTTTAAGTAATATTAAATATGTTGTTCAAATATGAAATGTAGACCATTTAGGTTAACATGTTTCAGATATGTTGATATGATTAGATATAATGTCTGGTTATAAGAAAGCTCTTCACTTCTCCCAACTTTGCTAATCCTTCTTAAAGACACATAATTAGGAAAGCACCCCAAATTCTTTCAAAATGAAATTGTGCTCTCTCTTCACAATGAAACAGGCAATCTCATTCTCATAGATAAATTAAGGGGAAAAAAGGAAGAAGAATAAAAGGGCAGAAAAAAGTCTTACAGGCAAAGAAATGTGCCTTCTTGAAAGCTAAACCATCTAGACAAGTAGCAATACAATAGTTACTACTACTACCCAGATATCCCCATGAAAAGATAATAAGAAAACACCACCTCCCTCCTAAATATTTAAAAAATAAGGAAAATAAGCAAAGTATGTGTTAGTGGGGAAGTTTGTCTTTGGAATATAAATTCATTTATATAGAATCTTCAAAATATTTCCTTCAAAGCCCACTCTCCTATTGTGATGGATAATTTTATGTGTCCACTTGATTGTGTTAAGTGATACCCAGAAACCTGGTAAAACATTATTGCTTAGTGTGTCTGTGAGTGTGTTTCAGGAAGAGATTAGCATTTGAATCAATAGACTTAGTAAAGAAGGTCCACCTTCACCAATATGGGCTGACATCTTCCAATCCACTGAGGGTCCTGAGAGAACAAAAAGGCAGAGGAAAGGTGAATTTGTTTCCATTTCAGCTGTAACATTCATCTCCACCTGCTCCCAGATACCTGAGCTCCTCATTCTTGTTCCTTCAGACTTCTGGACTTATACCAGCAGCCCCTTTAAGTTCTCAGGCCTTGGGCTCAGACTGAGAGCTACACTGTTGTCTCCACTGATTCTTAGGCTTTTGGAACAGGACTGAATGACACCAGCAGCTTTCCTCATTCCTCAACTTGCAGATGGCATGTTGTGGGGACTTCTCGGGGTCCATAATCACGTGTTCCAATTCCCATAATAAATTTCCTCTTATCTATATCTATATAGATATTTTATACACATACACACACACACACATAATCCTTTTGGTTTTGCTTTCTTTTTGGAGAACCTTAACTAATACACATCTCTCACCTAATTTTATTCTCTGTGCAAGCAGAGAATTTGATAGATGAAGAAATGTGGCATACTGAAGTTAAGTGATTTACCCCAGTTCAAAATCTGGCTGGAGCCACAGCAGGAACTAGAAACAGCCCATGCTCTTTCTGTGATTCCTATCTTCCACACTGACTAACAAATGCCATATCAAGGACTTTCTTTTGGCCAATGTTTATAATTTGAGAAAGGTAATGTGGCCCAATAGTTACGAGCATGATCTTGGAAAAGCCAGATAGACTCAGCATATATTCACTAGCAGTACGACTTCACTGAACCTCTTTTCCCTCATCCATAAAACAAAGATAATGAATGTCTACCTCATAAAGTTCTTATGGGAATTAAGATAATGAACATAAAGCACCTAGCACAATTTCTGGCATATAGTAAGCATTTTTTAAGTTATTTCTATAACTGCTATATAACTATGTTAACATAGTTTTAAAATTGAAAAGAACTGCCTATTTTGACTCCAGAGCAGGCAACAATTTTCTTTCTAGGCCATAAATGAGAGCCAGCCCTCCCCACCATTGTATGCTCCTATTGAGTGGCTTCCTTGTGTGAAAAACAGCAGAGCTTCCCTTATTGAGGGATTCCATCCCCTCATCCTCCACTGCTAGATTATTGCAATGTGTTGAACACCAAAACCACATGAACACATGTAAACCATTGATTTTTATGATTCTATGAGTTCTATTATTAAAATGAATAAAGGCATCCAAAGCTTACAGAAAGGATTTTTTCAAATTGGCAAATACCTTTCTTTTACTCATTATCCTTAAGGTATTTGGGGAGCCTGTGGGATGAAATAGCTACTGCACAAATCACAGTTTCTGCATTGGCTGGGAAATCATGCAAGTCAAATCTAATTTAGATATTGTAGATGCTAGCATTAAAGTGTATATTAACTTAGTATATATTTTGGATTTAAAAACTGAAGATAAATGGTGCTTCACACAACATCAGCATTGTTTTCCCTTGCACTGCATTAAAATCAGGAGGGATGGACATGTTAGCCACTGTCACCAGCTCTGAAAAGTTTACAAAGCAGTTTTTAAAATGCATACAAAAACATAAAAACATTCAATTGGAGTTTGTTCAATTAATTTTGGTTTCTAATTTATAAAGTTTTTATTATTTAAGCAAAGGAAAATGAGAAGTAAAATGCATTTGAAGACACAATGTGCTGATACTCAGCACAATTTTACAGCTTTTTAAATATTCGAGTAATTTTTAAAATAATATGCTTAAAATAGTAAAAAGAAAAACTAACAGTTTTTCTAAATTACACTTTAATTACATGGTTTCAATTAGCATTTTTCCTCTCAAAGATACAAATTATGCTTTAATTTTTACTGGAGTAAATTATAAAATGATAGAAATAAGGAGAAGACTTTATCCAATTGTGGCATAATGCCAACTGATATCACTATGGTCTCCAGAATGATTTGCTCTTGTAAATATTGAAATCATTGACTCCTATGAGCATATGTGACCTTCAAAACATATTTCTCACATATGGAATGATATACCTTTCTACAAAACTCATTACTTTTACATTTAATATAGACAAACCCAAAAATTGCAAATAAAATATTTTCAGCATGCATGTGATTTGGGATAGATTTGAAGTCATTATAAGTCCTCTGTGGTATTACTTAAGGTATTATGTTATAGCATGAGGAACCTGTTGCACTGAAGGTGTATAGAAGATTTATTCCATATGTTATTAGCCATCTGGGTTATAAATAGTGGATGAATAATACTTCTTGGTGGTAATGAAATACATTTCATAGGTCAGGAAAAAATCATTGAGCTCATGAAGTAGTCTATGATACCCACAAAATCAAAATATTTTCTTCATTTTTGAAGAAAATCTATGTTCTAATTCCATAATGTAAACTACATTAATATTAAAGCATTAATTGACAAAAGGCAAAAAAATCAAAAGCACAATAAATATAGTACCAAATACAATATATTGTTTCATTCAAAGCTATTTCACATACAATTCACATAATCATATGCACCTCATAACAACCTAAGAAATAAACAGAGCAAGCATGAGTATCTACATCTTACTAATGAGAAAATTATTCCTTGAAGAAGATAAATTACATATCAGAAATGACAATTGCTCATTAGCTAGAACCCAATCCAGTCTCATTCTATGGCCTCATGCTGCCATAACAAAGTCAGAAGATAAGAAACATTTTGGTACTCTCCAAGTTATAAGGTAGCATAACCACTCCCTTTTGTCCAGCTCCTTCCAGTCCATAATTTATAGGTAGAATAATATATGACATTTATGTCATACAAGAACTTTCTATGTGATACATTATTGCCATACTCAATATATGAATGATAATCAATTTAATAATAGAATGAATTTACCAATTGAAATCTTGAGATTAAAACAGAAAATGCATTTATAATATGAAGATAGCTACAGTTTGTATAATATGTTGTTCTTATATATACATTGTTATTATCATAACTGTTATATAACTCTAGATGATACTATTACACCATTCTATTTGATGTTTATTAAACAATAACAAATTCAACTAAAACATCAAAACTATTTTAATAACTTTGCATTAATGTTTATAAAACTTTTATGTAATACAAAATATATCAGTTATAAAACATTTCTAAATAGGCTGCATTAGAGAATCAAATATTATACCACACACATACAACAGAAACTTGTTTTAAAACACATTGTCAAACAATTTTTGACAATTTTTGTCCTATTTTTCAAGACAAAATAAAAGTTGTCCTGAAAAGTCACTGAATAAAGTGCTCTCACCTCTGTACTCAGACATGTGTTGTGTTTTTTTTTTCCTATAGTTATCCATGAGTCATTTTTACTTGACAAATATGGTTAAAGACTGTTTCTAAATTCCTGGTCAAGAAAGGCTATTTGCCACCAGGTAAATCCAAACAACCTGGAAATACAAATCAGTAGTTTATCACATTTGACCTTCACAGTTAACTGTGTGAAATAAACCATATCCAATTCATTTGACTTATCTACATATCTAAACTTATCTACATATCTACTAAACTTTCCTCCCTACCTGCTAACTGTCTAAACTCACCTACTTATCTACCATTGCTATGTACATTTATTTTTTCTCTTTTAAAATAAACTCTGTTCCCTAAATGTGTCTGTTGCTTGGTCCCTGATTATATATAATACTATACCGTGTAACATCTGATGTATATGTAGTCATTAAAATGTACTACCTAAAGAACAATAAACACCATTATATTGGGAACATCTTTTTGTTTTCCTATGGGACTCTCAGTGCTGTCAAGCTGCTACTATATTCTGAATATAGAAGCCAGGAAAGTCTATTATTAAAAAAAGAAGAATTAACACCCATTGGATTAAATTAGATTCACATTAGCTTTAGGTTCTTTATGCAACAAATCTTGCTATAAATTTAATGAAGGCATTTCTCAATCAAATTATAGTACATTTTACTCCATATGCAGCTATAGTCAAGTATACCATGCATTTTCATAGCATGAACTGCATTGTTACCTATACATTTTTAAATGTTCAAAATTTCTAATTAAAGCAATTCAAAGTTATTTTGCATTTTAATCTTTCCTAAGAAAAGGCCCATCCTTAGCTCCCTCATTACTTGTGCTGCCTGGGGTGTTTTGTAACAATGCCCATGCCCAATACAATGAATAGGAACATATCATTAAATGTCTTAGTGCTTCTCATTGTGATGATATAGAGAAAAACTGGGGAACATGAAGTGCTATTTTACATCTATTTTAGCCATGGAAAAGGGTGAGGATCAATGGTTTAAACTTTTTAGACCCAATTTAGCATTACAATTGTCTCCATATAAGAGCATCTGAAATGAGGTAGCCTGCTATGTATTATATGCCTCTTTATTTTCAAGTCAAAAAAGTGTTAAATTAAAAGATACTGGCTATGGAATGGAAAGGGCCAATAAATAAGGTTAGAATTCATTTCTATACATGTAAAACTCTAAAAGATACTCATAGATCAATTTACTTATATTAATATAAAGATTTACTGATTAAATAACAATGATAACTATATAGTTTATTTTTCAAACAAGGACACTGTTAAGAGTCACAAAACACTAAACTAGGCAGAGCATCAAAACAGGCATAAACCAAGAATATCCCAGGAAAATGAATCACCCTAGTTATAAAACACAGAGATCTTCCTAAAATTAAATTGGGAATCAGGAAGTACTTGGAATCAGGCCTGCAAAAGTCGAAAGCTTCAAGGTTCCACAACTTGAAGCAAGCAAGCTCAGATAACATTTTCTCCTAAGTGCTTATCTAAGCCATTTTCACAAGATAAGAAATAATAAACAGATTGAATTTAAGTCATCAGCCAAAAATCATATATTGAGGTGGGAAGGAAATATCGACACAAAATACAAGTTACTGATTACCTGAAACAATAAAATACTTCTGCTACAGAAAGAATATATTTAGAATTGCCTGTACAAGAGGCTTGGCATCTAATTTCGTGCCTTTCTGATGTAACTCGTAACAGGGAAAAGAAGTTTTAACATAGATGCAAAATATTGACAGAAACCCTCCCCAGTGACATTTAGAAATGCTGGAAATCCTCAAAGGGCAGAGACATAACCGGCATGCCTTGTTGTAAAATTGTTTATCAACTCAATTGATGACTTATAAAGTTCCCTAAATTAGTCACATAGTGATAGTCAAGACCATGGGGCAAAAAGCTGTGAATATAACTCAGAATCAGCAATATTCTATATGAGTCAGGCATGCTGTAACATTTCAATGATATCTTTAAATTCTAATGGTTTCAAGCTGCTCCAAACTCCTACAGCAATCAAAAATAATCTGTCATGGGACCAAGGGCTATGAACATCATGTCATAGCCATTCTGCTATTAGATTTATTGGACGGTAAAGCATGTCATTTATGCATCAACTCACAGGGGAAAAAAGCAATCCCTATGAAGTTAATCTAATAATAGATTGGAAAGCAATGATTACCGTTTCATGTATACTAGCTATTTGTAGCAGTGGTTGGCCTAATTCTTCAGGCCTTGCTTGTCAGAGCTTTGGGATTAACAAGTGTTTAGCTCAAAATCTATTGGGAAACATCAAGAAATGGCTTAATGAGGAAAAAATCTTTCATTCCTTGCCACTGAGAGAACGCTGAAACCATACTTTCCCCTCTTCGCCCCTTCACTTTTTAAAAGCTTGTGTCAAGAGTTGTATTTTCCATGTAAAACAATCTTTGGGAATTAAATTTATCAGGTACACAATAACTAGACTATGTTTTTTTTTTTTTTTCCCCAATATAGCACTCAACTGTTTCCACAACAGTGGTCTAAGTTTCAGTTAGTCTTTTAGTTGCAGAACCCCATTGACTTTCTAATGGAGCATTTTCTTCTTATAACTCTGATACAGTGAAAGCAAACAGTGTTACTCACAGACTGCCTTTCACTCATAAAAATACGTGGGTGTGGGATATTTTTCCCGCAGGAAGACCAACAGCATCAGGCTGTCACAACTTGAGAATAGCACAGGGACACCATGACATGTCCCCAGTATGAAGAAGAAAAATAAAGGACTATTTTTTTTTTTTTGGCCTTTTAATTCAATAGGGTTTTCACTGCTAAGTTAAACTATGAAAAAATGACCAACTATGTTACAGAACACTTCATTACATCTATCTAATAGTTTACTCCTAGAAAGTGTTATTCTACATTTAGGATATACAAACATATTTCTACCACCCAGCCATGAAGGAAAAACTCAAACATATTCATTGCAAATAAAACTTTTCCAAAGATAAAATTCAATTCTCTCTTATAAGATATTGCAAAATTCTAAAACTTTAAAATCAAATGATTCAAAATTAACTAGTCGGTAATGCCTTGAATACTTTTCAGTAGTCTTCATATTCTTCACTGTTTACAAAGATCAAAATTAGGTTCAGCGCAGTGGCTCCTACCTATAATCCTAGCACTTTGGGAGGCCGAGGTGGGAGCACTGCTTGAGCTCAGGAGTTCAAGACCAGCCTGAGCAAGAGCAAGACCCTGTCTTTATAAAAAATTAGAAAAATTAGCCAGGCATGGAGTTGCATGCCTACAGTCCAATCTACTTGGAAGGCTGAGGCAGGAGGATCGCTTGAGCCTAGGAGCCTGAGGTTGCAGTGAGCTATGAAGCCACCACTGCACTGTAGCCTAGGTGACAGATTACAGCCTTGTCTCCAAAAAAAAAAAAAGATAAAAATAAAAATATAAAAGATCAAAATAAACATTTCAAAATTATTTTCTTAGTATCACCATGAAATTTGCAACACTCAAACTCTATCTCACTAGTGCATAAGATTTTGCAGTCAGAGGTGACATCCATTAGACTCCAAAGATTCAATTGTCAATATAAAGATTATTATGATTATCTTTATAGAAATATGTATTTATGATCCAGGAAAATAAGCCTTATCTTTTCTTGATAAATAACAGTTTTCAAAGAAACAGATGATCGAGGACTATTTATATTATCAGTATAAATCCAGTCATTTATTAAAGGTAAATATTGGTTGATTAATAATAGAAAACCCCAAAGATTCTGCCATGAGACTACTGGAATTGATAAACAAATTCAGCAAAGTCTCAGGTTATAAAAATCAATGTACAGAAATCAGTAGCATTCCTATATGCCAACAACAGTCTGAGAATCAAATCAAAGCCTCAATACCCTTCATGATAGCACTAAAGAAAATAAAATACCTAGGAATATATTTAAGGAGGTAAAAGACCTATACAGGGAGAGCTATTTTTAATTAAGGTAATCCTTGACTCCAACAATTATTCATGAAATTAAGTTGAAAAGTGAAAACTGAAATCAATTAAAAACAATTAAAAATTTTAATGCAAATATAATATACTTTAAATAACTCTTCTTAAAAATATACCAGTAATGTCAAATGTAAATGTAATAAAATATAAGTGGTAATTTTGACAACACTTTTAGTGATTTTCTAGGGTACAAAAGACTTTACAATCCCAAAATTATTAGACAAAATCAGCATTCTTAACTTATACCTGAAAGACTATAAAGGAGAAAAAAGCTTTTGTTCTTGATTCCTGACCTCTTTTTACATGTAATTTTTAAAAATTCATTCACTATATACCTAACAGAATCAATGGCAGTTTTAATTGATTGTTAAATCAGAGTATAAAATCAGAAGTAATCATACATTTTCAATATTACATGTTACTCTTACATGTTACTAGAATTCCATGAAACCATACTTTGAAATTGTGGAAAATTCTATTAAATATTCCAAAACTATTTCTTTTTATTTGTTAATGTGACCTTATTTGGAGATACAAAGACTATTTCTTAATAACTGCCTTATAGAAATTGAAAATATTTACACCAGAAACAAAACATACAGTATTAACCTAAACTGTGCTACCTCAAGGGAAAAAATTAACATCATCATTATAAAAAATCATGTATTATTTGAATACATTGTTCCAAGAGAAAAGGATTCACAATATCAAAATACATGAATGCCTCTCGAGATGTCAAACAAAATATGTAGAACATGGGATGTTGGTTCCCAGCTGTCAACCTAAGGAAATGAGTATGTATGACATCTGACAGGTGACATATAACATCCTACATTATAGCTCATCCACTCCTGCAAGTACAATCTAATTTCACTAAATGAATATATGTAGGTAGAAAATCCTCAAAAATTCAACTGCCGTTTCTGCCCTCCCAAAAAGATGAAAGACATTCTATAATAGAACAAATCTTCACAGAATCTACCAGGTCAGCAAAAAAAAAAAAAAAAAAAAAAAAAATGCTCCCTATCACAGAAATATATGTAAATATTGGCTATTCTTTAAAACACTGCTCTCAAGTTCAGGTTTTTGATTACTACAAAAAATATATTTTCCTATTATGTATAAGCAATAAGCAGAAATGGACAGAAGACTACATGTTACACATATTCTTTGTTAAATAGTTTAAGACATTAGTATAAATACTTTGCCCAATTCAAATGACAAATAAAAGATTTTGACATGTGTATAAAGCTTCTAATATGCACTTTAAATTTCCATACATGTGTATTGCACATAAAATGCTGTTCCTTGGCATTCTCTAAGTTAGAGAAAGATGGGTTTAATGTGTCAGTGATATTCATGAATAAAGACTCCCTAACAATGACTCTGTTAATTAGCGTTAAATCTGGTCCAGAAATTCAAAAGTTTGTAAGGAACGACATGGAGATTTGCTTCACCGATGGACAAGAGGGACTATTTGACTAACCAATGGTAAATTATTTCTCACTTAAGAATCTGCATTTAATCAATATCCCATTTTCTAAAGCTTAAACGTCTGTACTTCTATTAAGAAAAATTTAGAAGTAAAATTTCATTAAAGTTCATCTTATTTAATTTTTCTTCCCTTATTGTGCCTCATTTTTAAATCATAAGCATTGTTTTGTACTTGTGAGTAATATGGATCATAATAAATTTTGGATGTTTCCTAAATGGATTATAAATCTAAAATATTTCAGCACTACTAGATCAGAAGGTTGTGTGTCTAAACCTGCCCAAGCACACTGGCTGATTCACATTCACTAAGTGGATTAGCTGAAATAAGCATAATAAATGAAAGAGAATAAAATAAAAAACAATTTCACACTAAGTGAAAGCTTGACTTATAGGAAGTGGCAGTTCTGATGGCTCAAGGCATAGAATTAGTTTTGCCACTCGATAATTTGACTGATTCACTCGAGTGGCTAGAGGAGGACATTTTCTGCCTGATTTCAGTGTAATCAAGTCACCTGCTCAGCAATTGCAGGGGCCAAGTCAATTGCACTCCACTGAGCACTGAGTGTGTGCAGGGAGTAACAAGAAGAGCAGCTTTCTGCATATATGTGCAGAACTACAGAGCGTTAATGATAGTGGGAATTAACTCTTGCTAATGCACTATTATATTTTCCTTTCCATGTAAGATGTAATGTGAAATAGGGTTATCTACCCTACTTCCTCAAGGAACCACCCAGCCCAATCAGGGCTAATGGTATGTTCTCTCCCTATACTAATAGATTTTTAAAATACATAATTAAAATCAACCAAAAATATACAAAGGAAAATATTTTAAGTGACACTATGTATCAATCGATTTGAATCATTCCAATAGTGTGTTTCACTGTAGGCAGTTTTGGCATATATGCATGTTGCAGCACTTTAGAATTTGTTTCTTCTAAAAGGTGATTGAAATGGCACCATCACAACATAAAGTAAAATAATACATCAAATGACAAGGTTGAAATGGTCTTCAGTAAGAAAAACAACAATGACTTGTAAATCCAAACTGATTCATAAAAAGTTACCTTTGTAAAATTTATTTCTATTTATTAACAATACATAATAGTCCCACTGACCAATGAAATTAAAAATTCCATCTAAGGAAACTCCCATGGCTTCATTTAATCCTTATGCACATTGGCATATATACATATCATGTGTTTCCACAAGTTGACCTCTTTCTTTATGTAATGCCTATTTTCTCTGACATGTCAAGGGAGCATCACACGAAACAACTGGATTGGGACATTGGAGAATTTTGCATTGTTCTCACTCCTACACTAAAAACAGGTGCATCTAATTCACAGTCCCATGGCCTGAATTTGTCTACATTCTACAGATCAAGTGGGTACAATTAAAGGAAATTAGAAGATGAGGATGGACACAATCAGGGCACGGGAAGACAGGGTCAAGCCTGCAGTGCTGGTAATTAAAGAAAGTGAAAATGGGAACAGTTAAATTAGTTTATGACCTCCAAAACAAAGTAGATAAGTAGATATTTTCAAACAGTACTCCAGAAGCATCTTCCCCATGATCCAGTTTGAAAGGGAAGTGTTAGGGAGGTCTCAAATGAGAAGGGATCAGGTCAGGAAGCCAAACATTGAATACTGATTGCCTTAAGTCAAATCTACCTGCTGGTGGAATTTCTAAAATAGCTTATTTGAAAGGCATAGCTAGTCAATCTGCACATGAATTATTCCCATATTGGTTGACCCATTCAAGGAAAAATACTTGCTACAATATAACTGAAAATAAATATTATTAGATATTAAATTCCATCTAAATTACCATTATTTCAGCCTATGTTTTATTTCATATTCTGTGACATAATTCACCTATTTTTTTTCCTTAAGAATAACTTGGTACACAACATTGAAAACCATCTATATTAGCAAAATGAAAAGGTGCCTAATTTAATAAGACAGTATAGAAATGCTCTTTCAATATGCCAAGATTATCACATCTTTCATTTCTTGAAGTTACGATTTTCCTTCCAAGGTTTGCTTTTTAATCTGCTCATATTTCTCAAAATATTAAAAATATTATGTAATATGATCTGCCCTTAATAAAGTTTATTTTGCCTAATAAATATCTCACTTCTAATTTAAATTCTCAGTATGCAAATAACAATAGCATTATATACCTAACTTTCCAGGATAGACTGAGAACGGAAGAAAATTTTGATGTTTACAAAAAGGACTATGGACTCTAAATCACTATAGAATCCTTGCCCTTAGTTATGTTTTTAAGATGGAAAAGATTATATTAAATTCTATATTATCTATGCGAGTGGAAAGGTGATTGAAATGTCAAGATAAGTCTGATACTTTATGTCCTAGTCCAGTTAACATTGCTTTCACAGAATATATAAATATATAAAGAAGAGGGGTTTATTTAGCTCACAGTTCTGCAAGCTGAGAAGTTCTAGGGGAATGGTCCCTGCATTTGCTTGACTTCTGGTGAGGGCTTTTATGCTGTGTCACACAACATGGCAGAAGGTCAAAAATGAAACAGACTCCTGGAATAGGGCAAAACTCGGAGGGCATTCTGGCTTTATAACAGCCCCACTCTAGTGGGAATTAATCCATTCTCACAAGAACTAATGCAGTCTCACAAGAGCAAGAACTTACTAGCAAGAGAAGGGTACCAAGCCATTCATGAGGGATAGCTCCCATGACCCAAATACCTCCTTCTAGATCACACCTTCCAAAACTGTCACATTGGGAATCAAATTTCAACATGAGCTTTGATGGGGACAAACCATATATATCCCCACCATAGCACCTTATTTTTGCTCTGGGAAATTTTTGTTTTGTTTTCTATCCTTACCTGTCTGGTGGAGAAGCATGCAAGCAGAGAAACGGACAAAGGCCAGACAATAAGAGGGAAAAGAAAGTGACAGAATGTCCTATATTTTCACATCACTGTCTCTGCAAATAAATTGTTTAAAGTGAAATAATAGAGCAAGTATTGGCTGAAGATGGAGATTTTATTCTAAAGTATAAATACTTCCGAATTCTTCAAATAGGCTATCTAAAGTATAAATATAGTATATCTAAAGTATAAATACTTCCAAAGTCTTCAAATAAGTTATCTCCTAACCCTCAAAAAAAAATCTTTTTCTGAAGCTTTCAGGGGTTAAGACCTGGAGTTAGACCTCCCTGGCTGAAATCTCATGGCCAATATTTATGATAGATAGATTCATGAAAAAGTCACATCATCCCCGCCCTACTCCTGTGACATGATTTCTTCATCTATAAAACAGAAATAATGAGAATACTTATATTGTGGTTGTGAAGATTAAATGAGATAATGAACAGTATTGGGCATATAGCATGTTTAGTGAACGTTATATTTTTCTCCTAAATATAATCTCAAATGAATTTAGTATTATTGATTTCTTTATCCTACTTTCTTAAAATAATTTTTAGACTAAAATCAGACATTTCCTTCTTCCATTTATCAAACTAAGGTATATACATGTTAACCCAAGGAAGCCTGGGTACTCTTTTTATCAAGGAAAAAGAGATCTTCATATACATATTTCAGTTTAACAAAAACATATTCAGCACCTATTAATGGCTACTGTGCTAGACATGAGAAGCAACTATTATTCAGTATAGATGTAAAGAATCACTTATTACAAAAGCCAAAACTGTGTGATATGGTGTACATATTCTAAAACCATTGAGTAACAATTATATATTCTATTGGGTCTTTTTTTTTTTTTTTACCAATTCAATACAATAGGAATGAGAACCTGACATGTTTTCAGCATAACAATGATTTTAAAGCCAGAAAGGAAATCTGCTTTGCACACCAATGTGTTTCTGATTCATAGGTTTAACCAAACACTGTTATCATTATATTAGCACCTTCCTTTTTGCAACACATGGCTTTTTTCACAGGTAAGCATTTGGTCATGAATATTTCAGTCCCTAGGCTCATAGAACTAAGAAGTGAGAGTTGATATACATTATTGGATGGAAACTTTGTTTAGTCCTAACATTCCTGGATGCCAACCAAGCATCCCATCAGCATTCATAAACATATGGACTATTACTTCTCTAGCACAATAGTTTCCATTAATTTATTATATTTTTATGTAGTGAAGACCCATATCTTTTTCACAGCCTGTCAGTGTAGCAATAAATTATAGAAATCATAACACTAAAAATTACAACATAAAGCAAATATTTATCTAATTTGGAGTTGGTAATTTTGAGACTAAGTGAATCAGTTCTACTCTACTAAAATAAATAAATAAATAAAAATAAATAAATAATTCATGCTGTGTTACAACTTAAGAACAGCTATCAGTCCAGCAATTTAATTTCCAGATCCCCAGCTATAATTTGGATATTCACCAGAAGATATGACTACTGAATATGCCAGCAGAAGAGATCAAGACACATGTTGTCATTCTTCATATTTGACAATGACTCTGCTGATTGGGTTACTTCCTATACATACAAATGTGGTAAAAAAAAAAAAAAAAAAAAAAAAAAAAAAAGATGGATCTGAAACTGGTAATGCCTCTCACACTGGTTATAACATGCACATTTTCTTAGCATAATAGCTGTAGCCTCTGTCAGCAGATTTTTAACATTAAAATCCTGTTTCTGTTTGTTATCTTCCTGACGTTTTATTTCAAATAGTAGGCACATTGTAGGTTGCCTAATATTCACATGTGCCGATTGCTCCTGATTTCCCTCAAATATAGAAAGAGGTCAATTGGAAGGTATTTAGGACTATTTGAAAATCATCAGGTAGCAACTACCCAATAGCAGAAAAATAATGAATCTCTGTAATGCCTAGACAAAACTTAAATAATATTATGTTCGAACATAGATGTTTAAAGATGTACTGCATTTATTATAGCTAAACACATTCTTTTGAAACTCTTTTTAGGTTGAGAAAATTAGACTGTTTTATAATCATAATTTTGCAATCATTCACTCATTCACCCTTTTAATAAATTAGTCATACTGATTTATTTTATTTTATTTCAGCATATTATGGGGGTACAAATGTTTAGGTTATCTAGAGTGCTCTAGCCCCACCCAAGTCAGAGCTTCAAGCAAGTCACACTGACTTTTAAATCTCCCAAATCAAGTTGAATATGAACAAACTCCCTTTCAAATAGTTCAACTGTAATATAGCATATTCATGCCATAATTACATGATTTTAAGTAAGATTTCCCAAATAATGGGAGTAATAGCTGACCATTATTGAATACTCACTATGTTAGACACAGTGCTGTGTTATTTATATGCATAATGTCATTTAACTCTTACAACAAATTTATGAGGCTGACACTTATTTATCTTCATTTACAGATGAGGAAAGTCAGGCACAGAAAGGAGAAGTAATGTTCTCAGTGTCACATAGCTAGTTGCATAGCATACTTCTGTGTCTCACATTTAAATGCCTTCACTCAATCCTCAATAGAACAGTGTTTGGTCTTTTTGCCATTGTCAGAGCATTAAACATGGAGTCAGAAAGGTTACATTCTATTTTGATTCTACTGCTATTTTACTGTGTCCTCCTGAGAAAATCATTTAACATCTTTAGGTCTCAGTTTCTTCATCAGCAAAACAATACTAAGATAAATACTCAATTCAGTCTACCTTGAAGGATTTAATGTGGTAATATTCACCAAAGTTCTGTAAAGTTGTAAAGTCACTAAAGTGCTGTGTACATTTAAGAGAGTAATTATCATTAATAACAGCAAAATAAATAGTTTTAAGTTATTTTAAAATGAAAATGGAAGATGATGTGCTCAAGATGTTCTTTCTGAAGCTATCCTTAAAATGAAACACATCTGCAATTAAGAGCTACATCTTTCTTCTGGAGGGTATCTCATCAACCTCTTCATTTTGTACTCATTATACTTATACTCTCAGAGATATGCACCTCCTCTTGCTGTGGTAAACTCCTTTAGCTCCCTACACCTTCAAAAACTTCCACATCATGATTATTTCTTTGGTCTAAAGAATTTAAAGTCTCTAATGGGGCCCTCTCTTTCACATGCAGAGTCTTAAAATTATCTCATGAATCTTAAAATTATCTCATAACTCTTTACTTATTAGGACACTCTCTGCTATGCTATGATTGTGTCCGCCAAAAAGCATATGATGAAAACTTAATTTCCAGTGCAACAGTGTTCAGAAATGGGACCTAAAGGGAGGTGTTTAGGTCATGAAGGTTCCCTCCTCATGAATGGATTAATGTTGATTATAAAAAAGGGCTTGAGGCTGCAAGTTCACTCTCTTGCTCTCTCTTCCCCTCTAGACTCTGCCACCTGATAATGCAGCAAGAAGGCCCTCACAGATGCCAGCCCTTAATCTTGTTCTCAGCCTCAAAAACTGTGATCTAAAATATTTCTGTTTTATACAAATTAACCAGTATGTAGTATTCTGATAAAGCATCAAAAACTGACTAAATTAGAAAATAATTACCAGGAAGTGGGGCTGTTGTTATAACAAATACCTGAAAATGTCGAAGCAACTTTGGAATTGGGTAATAGGTAGAGGCTAGAAGAATTTCGAGAAGCAGGCTAGGAAAAAACTAGATTGCCATAAACAGAGCATTAAAGAAAATTCTGGTGAGGGCTCAAAGGAATTGAAGAACTGTAGGAAAAGTCTTAAACTTATTAGAAGTCACTTAAGTGGCCATGATCACAATGCTGATAGAAATATGGACAATAAAGGCAATTCTGATGAGGTCTCATTGGGAATAGAGAACAGATATTGGAAACTGGAACAAAGGCCAATCTTTGTTATAAAGTGGCAAAAAAAAAAAAAAACTTGGCTGAACTGTGCCCGTTCCAAAAGACTTTGTGGAAGGCAGAATTTAATATCAATGAACTAGAATATCTGGCAGAAGAAATATCTAAGCAACAAAACATTCAGGGTACAGCATGGCTTCTTTTAACTGATAATAGTAAAATTGGAGAAGAAAGAAATGATTTAAACATGGCCTTTATAATTAAAATGAAAACAGAATTTAAGGATTTGAAGATTCTCAGTCTATACTTGTAGTAAAGAAGGAAAGAACATTTTCAGGGAAGAAAAGCAAGGGTGTGGCCCAGTAAACATTTGATAAGGAGATTAGTACAAATACAACAAACCAGGGGCTATTCATCAGAACAATGGGAGAATGACTCCAAAGGCACTTTGGAGATTACTAGTGCTATCCCTCCCATCACAGACCTAGAGTGCTGTGGAAAGGAGAAAGGAAATATGTCAAAAAAGAGGCCTAGGGTACACTCAGGACCTTGGTGCTCCCTGCTTAGGACAGCCTCAAGTCTCCTCTACAAATTCAAACACAAAGTTCTTCTGCTGCCCCACCCATAGCTCAAGTAGGCTTAGGTGTAGCTTGACCCATCACTCTGGAAGGTACAAGCTGTAAACCTTGGCATCATCTACATGGTGTTAATTCTGCACGTGTACAGAATTCAAGAACTGTGGGAGCATGGCTTCCACCATCTCGATTTCAAAGGATGTCCTGGATAGCCCAGGGGCCCAGGCAAAGACATCACCGGGGTGGAGGCACAGCAGAGCCTCCAACAGAGCAATGCCCAGTGGAACTGTGGAAACGAGGCCACCACAGAGATTCCCCACTAGGGCAATGCCTAGTGAAGCCACATGGGCAAGGCCATCCCAGAAACCCTAGAATTGGGAACAAATAAATTTCTGTTCATTATAAATTACCCAGTCTCAGGTATTCTGTTATAGCAGCACAAAAAAGACTAAGACACTCTCCTAGCCTGGAGGATGAGTTCTTTGAAGGCAAGGGTCCTGTTATATTAAATTTTGAATCTTTATTTCCTATCACATAACAGATGCTGACTAAATTCTAAATGAATGAGTTGAATGAACAAGATATTACACAATGAAATTACTACTTTTACTTTCGCTCCTATCTACCTTAAAAAACATAAAATTAAACAAGGCTTTTCAGACAGAATTATATATAACTTTTAATTAATAATGTCTATATATTGGCTATCACTTCCATCTCTTCACTTATTCTAAGGAATTCTGTGTGATAGAAAAATTATAAACGTTTGATGTGGGTAGGTAACAAGATTGCTTTGTTTTAAATTTAGTTGAGGATCATTGGAAATTTGATAAGATAAATTGAAAGTTTAAGACTAATTTTGAAAAAGGATAAATCCAATTTAAATTAGCATATTGTTATTAAAATTTTGAAAGTCCATTTAAAATGTAAAAACTGAAGTAAACACCTAATAGGACACATTAGAAGAAAACCTAATAGGATAGTGTAGAATCATAAAGATAAAAGACATATAATCATAAAGCCAAAAGCATATAAATATTCAAAAAGAAAAGTACAAATACTGATGATCCATAAGGGAAAATAAACAATTAAAAATAAAAATCATTTAGTAAAATTATGGGACTACTTGAAGTAGAATTTTAGATCATTTTTGGAAGATTCAGCCATACAAAGGAAGATGGGTACCTCTGAGTCTGGAAAGAAGGACAAGTGCAGTCTACTGCATGATTTACCTCAAGTCAAATACAGTTTGATCAGTAGGGCTTGATTTCAAACTGTTGGGTCTTCAATGCATATAGGTTTTGTTTGTCTGATTGATATGGCAGATAATAATAAAACAAAAGACACAATGTCCCTTTCAGATAATTTGCCAATTCCTTATCTATTTGTGTGCCATCTTAGTATATTCAACTCTAGTGATAAAATTCAGAAATAATTTTTCAGCTTTCTGTCTTGCAAACAGAAAGAATTCACACAACCAACCTTTTATCCTAACTAGACAAATACAAATGGAAAATTAACTTCCTCCTTCCTTTCCTATAACTCTATACAACTGTAGCCATACTACAGTGAAACTTCAACTTGAAGTACTCTCCTTCCTACAATGTTTGATTTCTACTAGTCTTACAGCTGCTCTCCCAAACTTCACTGTAAGATACTGCAAAGACACATGACTGAGATTTCAAATTAACAAATTATATATAGAAATAAAGTAATCAGGCTGTAGGGAATTTGATAGCAGATGAATCAATGTTCCAGAGGACTTTTAGCAGTCTCAAGTTATCAGAACATTTTTCTGGGTAGCAGAGCATTTGTGGTAATGCCTAGAAGTTTAAGAAGGTTGGCAGTGACTTTTTCAAGCAATCAAATCAATGGAGATGTCATCATAGTTCTTGCTTTTGCATACATTCAACAAGTCACAGATATCATATGAGATATCATTGGCTTTAACTGGCTTCTTTGATCCTGCCATTGTGGAATCAAAATCTTAAAATGGCATAAAATTAGAGACATCAAAGAACTTGCATGAGTATAAAATGTAATCGCTGCTTATAATGATTGGTTATGTAGTTTTGTAAAAAATACTTGATATTCTTAGTAAATTAACAAAAATGGTCCCACTTTTCAAGTATTTTATTTTTGAATAGAATAAAAATGATTATGTATAATTAATATTATGCTATACTAATTCAGAAGTTCTCATGCCAAAATAGATTCTGATTTAATAATGAGCTTTGGGTCACCTTCACGAATAGTGCAGACCAGAGGGAACGCCGTGCACAAAGCCATGAAAGTATAAAGAGCATGAAGTATCTGAAGAGCAGAAAGAAGTTTAATGACATTATATAGTGTATGGTATTTGAGGAAGAAGTTGTGGAAGATGATGACAGAAAGTTATGATGAGGAAGAAGTTGTGGAAGATGATGACAGAAAGTTATGATGAGGAAGATCATCAAAAGGATTGTCCACTGCTAGTCAAATGAACAAAACTAAAAAATAAATAAATGTATGATTTTAGTTAGAATTTCTCAAGAAACACACAAAAGGAAAAAGAGAACATTATTTTACATACTTCTTTTAGAAAATGCTATTCTTTTAGAAATTAACAATGTAAGCAATTTCATTCAAAAATAGACCTTTCATATTGTTCTATCTCTAACAGGACACCCAAGAATAATATATGGGGAATTGGGATCACTAACCTCAACAGAAGTCACCTTAGGCAAGAAATGGGTTTAAAATGAATATCCCTAAGGTTATTTAAATCATTCTCTATGACTTTTTTATCTGAATAAGTACCTCATGCACAACAGTTTAGGGACAATGTTCTTTCCCACTTATTTATTCATTTATCTAATTACTTTAATTAAGCTTTAAATCAAACTCAAACTTTCACAATTAGGTGAAACATATTGAATTTTTCCTCTGAAACAAGACATAGGTCTTTTATTCTTGTGGCTAAAGAAACCTAATCCCTAAAGGCATGCTCTTTTCATAAAGCCCTTCCAATGAGGGGATAAAAGGAATTTTTTTTCTCCTTTAACCTTGTAGGAAGTTGCTTTACTCCCTCTCAAAAAAAAAAAAAAAAAAAACTTGTTCAGCTTTCAAGTGTAATCCTAATCAAAAAGCCAATTGTGTAAAAATAATAAAGTCATATATAATATGATTTCAACTTTCAGCTTGCAAATATTTGTTTCTATACTAGGCTGACCATAAGTAAAACTGTGAAGTAGGAAGAGTTTGCTCAGGTCACTTTTCCTCGTTATCATTGGCCTCTCTCCCCTGCTCCTTTTGTTCTTCTTCATAATGTTAAGGTCCATGATGCTGCACAGAGCCAAACCTCTGATCACCCCCAAATAATATGCCATTAATCCTGGTTCTCAGTCTCCATTCTTGATTGACCAAAACCCTGCATTTAAGCAGACATAGATACCCACTTGTACTAAGGTCACATGATTAAACTAATTATGACTTACTTTAGTTTAATGATTACCCTTTAATGCTGAGACAGTATTTTGGTGCAAACATTTGAATTTAGGTAGGATAGGTTGTTAAAAATGTATTTCTAAGACTTACCACATCAAGAATCATCAATGATTTGGAACAACTGGGCCTCTAATACACAGCTGAAGGGAATGTAAAATGATATGACAACTTTGGAAAACGGTTTTAAAGTTTTCTATAATCTTAAACATACACTTACCATACAACCCAGCAACCAAATTCCTATTTTTCTTCAAGAGAAATGAAAACATATATCCACACAAAATGTGTACATGAAGGCTTAAAGCAGTGTCATGCCTAATAGCCAAAAACTGGGAAACAACTCAAATGTCTGCAAGAGGGAAATATATAAACAAATTGTGGTATTTTCATACCATGTAATACTTACTACTCAGCTATAAAAATGTAAGAACAAACTGGGAGGCATCAGTCTTCCTTACTTCAAGCTGTATTATAAAGCAATAATAGTTAAATCAGCCTGGTACTGGCAGAAGAACAGAAGCATCGATATCTGGAATAGATCTGAGATACCAGAGATGAAACCTTCAGTATATGGTAACCTAATCTTTGATAAATCATACAAAATATACAATGGGGAAAAGAATCCCTCTTCAATAAATGGTGCCATGAAGACATTACAAAGAATATCAATACAAATGCTGGCAAGGATGTGGAAAGACAGGAACACTCTTACACTGCTGGTGGGACTGCAAATTAGTACCTTTGTGGAAAAGAATTTGAAGATACCTCAAACAGCTAAAAATAGAAATACCACTAGACCCTGCAATAGCATTATTAGGCGTCTACCCAAAAGGGCATAAGACATTCTATTATAAAGACATCTGCATCTGAACGTTTATCACAGCGCAATTCACTATTGCAAGGTCATGGAAACAACCTATGTGCCTGTCAATCCAGGAGAGGATAATTACAATGTGGTATATGCTCACAATGGAATATTACTCAATTCTAAGAAACGACAGTGAGCTAGCAACGTTTATGCTATCCTGGATTAAGCTTAAGCCTGTTATCCAAAGTGAGGTGACACAAGACCAGGAAAATGGGCTCCACATCTACTCGCCATCAAATTAGTACTGACTGATTAAAACTATGGTGCTCAAATGGTGGTAGTACTCACCAGGGATTCCAGGGGGTGGGGAGACCCACATCCTAGGGATGTGGTGAGCATTGTGGGGGGGGGAGGGAATGCCCTTAACCCTTCCTAGGGAGAGGCAAAGATATACAGGGTAACCAAAATGCCAAAAAATAAAAGAAAAAAGAATAAAAACTTTTATCGGGTGGTGGGCAGGTGGGTGGGAGGAGGGGAAGGGTGTATACTTACATAATGGGTGTGGGGCGCACCAGCTGGGGGTTGGACATGTTTGAAGCACTGGCATGGTGGGGGGGAGGGGTGGAAGGGGCAATATATGTAACCCTAACAATAACTGTACCCCCATAATATAATGAAATAAAAGAAAAAAATAGTTGAAATGCAGATTCTTAAGGTGTAATTTACATAAAATAAAATATACTGATTTTACATAAAAAAATGAACTCTTGATACACAAAATAAGTTAGAATCTCAATATAATCATGGTAAGTGAAAGAAGTCAGACAAAAAAACAAGGCATTCTGTATATACACTTTTTATATAAAACTTTAGAAAATACAATCTATAGTGACAGAATGCAGATCAGTAGTTGCCTCGGTCCAGGAGTTTGAAGAAGAAAGTGCAGACAGGGAAGGAGGATGGAGCACAAGGAAAGTTAGGGAAATGTATATGCTCACTATCTCCATTGTGGTGACATTTTCATGGGTGTGCATATATCTAAAAATTTATCAAATCGTACAGTCAATGTACAGTTTATTCCATGCCAATTATACCTCAACAAAACTTTTTAAAGAGAATGTACTTTTTAACAAGGACCTTTCTTAGTCTTTCTAAAATAAATACAGATAGACATCTATCAATTCATTATTACTAATTTCCCCCTTTTCATCTAATGTTGGTGCTGTATGAGAAACACTCCTTCCTTTCTTACTCTGGCTTCAATTTAATGTTCATTGCTATCCAGTTACAGCCACTTGAGTTACTCTTATCACAGTTGTTTAAGTAACTTCACGTACCTTTACACAGAGTGCAAAGGAGATAGGGTATTTTATATGATTAAAAAGAAAGTTCTTCTTTGTTGGTCCTCGGATTACACAAATAACAGCACTGAAAAAGAAATCATCATTACTGTTGAAGATTCAGAGCATAGAGAAAACTAAGTCAGAGTTTAAATGCCCCTTTTTATGGTGTCATTTGAAGTTTGGGAATTTTAATCTTTATTTCTAGTCATCATGTGAGAAATATGATTTGTTAACCCAAGACTGATTTTTTTATTATTATTTCAGCATATTATAGGGGCACAAATGTTTAGGTTATGTATGTTGCCTTTGCCCCTCTCCCCTTCCAAGTCAGAGCTTCAAGTGTGTCCATCCTCCAGATGGTGCCCATCACACATCACACTCATTATGTATATATACCCATGCCCTCCTCCCCTCTCCCATCTGCCTGATGCCTAATAAAAGTTATTCCTATATGTGCACTTAGGTTTTGATCAGTGAAACCAATTTGATGGTGAGTACATGTGGTGCTTCTTTTTCCATTCTTGGGATACTTCACTTACTATAATGGGTTCCAGCTCAATTCAGGATAATACAAGAAGTGCTATATCACCATTGTTTCTTAGAGCTGAATAGTACTCCATGGTATACATATACCACATTTTATTAATCCATTCACGTATTGATGGGCATTTGGGTTGTTTACACATTTTTGCAATTGTGAATTGTGATGTTATAAATATTCAAGTGCAGATGTGTTTTTTATAGAATGTCTTTTGTTCTTTTGAGTAGATTCCCAGTAATGGGATTGCTGGATCAAATGGTAGATCTACTTGTATCTCTTTGAGGTATCTCAAAGAGATATCTCATGCTGCTTTCCACAGAGGTTGCTCTAGTTTGCAGTCCCACCAACAGTGTATAAGTATTCCTATCTCTTGGCATCCAGGCCAACATTTATTGTTTTGGGACTTTTTGATAAAGGCCATTCTCACTGGGGATAAGTGATATCTCACTGTAATTTTGATTTGCATTTCCCTGATGATTAGAGATATTGAACATTTTTTATATGTCTGTTGGCCATTATTCTGTCTTCTTTTGAAAAGTTTCTGTTTCATGTACTTTGCCAACATTTTGATAGGGTTGTTTGATTTTTTTCTTGCTGATTTTCCTGAGTTCTAAATAGATTCTAGTTATCAGCCCTTATCAGATGTGTAGCACATGAAAATGTTCTCCCATTCTGTAGGTTATCTCTTTGCTCTCTATGAAACACTGAGGAAGGAAATAGTGGAGGACATAAATAGGTGGAAAACCATACCGTGCTCATGGATTGGCAGAATCAACATTGTTAAAATGTCTATACTTCCCAAAGTGATCTACAGATTCAATACAATCCTTATTAAAATACCATCATTTTTCACAGATATAGAAAAAATAATTTTACGCTTCACATGGAACCAGAGAAGACCCCATATAGCAAAAGCAATCCTAGGCAATAAAAACAAAATGTGAGGTATCAATTTATCACACTTCAAACTATACTACAAGGCTATAGTAATTAAAACAGCTTTTGAATGGCACAAGAACAGGGATATTGACCAGTGGGACAGAACAGAGATAAAATCATCCTCATATAGCCATCCAATCTTTGAGAAAGCAGACAAAAACAAACCCTAGGGAAAAGAACCCTTATTCAATAAATGGTGCTGGGAAAACTGGATAGTCACATGTGGAAGACGGAAACAGGATCCAAACCTTTCACCTCTCACAAAAATCAATTCACACTGGGTAATAGACCTAAACCTAAGGTGTGAAACTATTAGAATTCTAAAGGAAAACATTAGAAATACTCCTGTAGACATTGGCCTTGGCAAAGAATTTATGAAGAACACCCGAAAAGCAATCACAGCAACAACAAAAGTAGGTAAATGGAACCTGATCAAAATTAACAACTTCTGCACAGCCAAAGAAACTGTCATGAGAGCAAACCCAGACTGATCTTACAGAATAATTTAAAAAGCACTCTCCCCTAGCACTTTCAGGTGTACATTAAAAGGGTTAAATAAGAGCACTCTGGGAGAAAAAATATGTATTAATAACATTTTTTAATCTTTAAAATAACATTTTTTAATCATTTTTTATGTTTAGGCATTGTCTACATTGACTCAGGTATGTGTACAAATGTGTGATAAAAATGTGCCATTTTGAGAATTCTTAGGATTTTGGCTACATTTAATGTAAACTGTAATGAGCTCAAAACGTGATCCATGGTTTATACATTGCAAGCAAAGGAGCAAAGAAATCAAACAAAACATTTTTACCACTACTACTGCAGTAACCAATCTCTATTCCTCAACCATTGATTGATGACAAAGGCAAGATACTTTATGGATTCTTAAGTTTTTAAAGGTGAATTCTAAGTATCAGGGCTACTTTTTTGTTACCCACTTTTAGTCACAATATGCAGATGATGCCTGTAGATGCTAAATCTTACTACTTTTTGTTCCTTTAATAGAAAATGATAGGAAATGTATTTTGCTCTGCAGCATTCCTTGGATGACTGATACTCCATGTATTTTGTTTAATAAGTATACAGAATATCTTTTGATGAACTGCATGCTTTAGTATAATGGGATAATTTAGTATAGCCATCCACTATATACAATACAATAGAGTAGTGACAGGCAGCTTATCATTTGTCAGACATACTATATAATGGAAAGCTTTATTGTGGTATTTAAATGTTCTTTCTCCCCAGGAACAAAGCAAACCAGCATAAAGAGCAGACACTGAAAGAGTAACAAAACTAGTAGGTGAAGAGTTGGGTATTTATGTATTTCATTTCATGTAATTTGTATATGATGGGGAAAATGGGGTTGGAGGATGGGCCCTGGAGCTAGAAATATCTTTCTATAATCCAGTAGACTTGGCTTGTGATTATGTGATTTTTATAAGTGATCTCTCATTTGGGGATGGTTTAAGGATGGACCAGATGGAAAGCAGGGCACTGTGGGATATATCATTTATCACGATGACAGTGTGTAGGCATCAATGATCCTCTCAACACAGAGGGAAGCTAGAACTGCAAATGTGGAGCAACATTACAACTGGACTAGTGGAGTTTGGCAACACTTGTATTTCCCATTAACTTAATCATATTGATTCATTAGCCATATGTATCAAAGTATTCACTCAAGAATTGTCACAAGGAACAATTTATAACTGCTACCTTTCTCTACTCAAAAAGTAGGTTGCAGTCATTCAGAAGATCATTTTTACCTCTTAGAAGGAAGAATTATATATCCACACGTAATAATACCAATGATCTCCAACCATTTTTATATTAGCTGCCCCAGGCTGTAAACTACTATAAGAATCATCAAAAAAGAAAATCGAAGTTTTATGTTATTGAAGTTATATGATCACCATTAATAAGATGGATTATTTCAAGGATTTCCTACTTCTGAAACACCAAACATCTGATCTCTTATATTTAACTTAAGCAGTTCTGATGTGACCCTGAAGATTCATAGTCTCAATTTTTAATACCCAGTTTTTGTGTGAAAGATAGTTCAGCATATTTGGGAAAAATGGTATTTATGATCAGAAGACCTGGGCTTTGAAATTCCAGCTACACTTCTTACTGTCTCTGAGATTTCTGGTAAGTTACTGAACTTCCTGAAAATTCATTTTCTTCGTCTGTTAATCAGAAATATTAATAATGTTAATCTCATGTGACTGCTGAGAGGATCAAATGAGAAAACAATTGAAAACAATTCTTTTTAAACTTAAGGTTGAGCTACATGAATACACATATACACATATTAAAGATGTAAGAGTGTTTTATAAAACACTACATAGATTATAATCACTGTGTTATCATCACCATCATCATCACCATCATCCTATAAGGTTTGCTTAAATTTCTCCCCTCCACTTACATTGGAAATAAGCAATGGCTTTTGCTCTATAAGCAAGCCATGCAGGACAGCAATCATTGGCAGAAGCTTAAAAAATCAGGTGGAGATATTTTTAAGGTAAAATAATTATATTACAAATCAAATAAAGAGCACTGACAGACATTAACACAGAAAATAGAGTTTGAGAAACCTAGATTTAGCTAATATAAGAACGAAGCTCTATTTATTAAACTGACATATTTCAGCATTTTATTTAGTAAAGAAACTGCAAATGCATATTAGTCTAAACTCCACTCTATGTTAGAACTATTAGTAATTCAACTTCTGGCTCCTATTAGGCCAACGATACTTCACGAGCAGACAAGAAATAACTTAAAGAAAATGCAATGACATAGAACAACAACACTCTTTATGTGATATGACTTGTGCTTTACAATATTGCTCATTGAAAAACCCACAGAGAGTCATAGAAACAGACATGTTTTAAGTCAATCATCACAAAGTTTGGTTTATTTTCCCTGAATGAGGGCGTGATCGCTCCTTTTTACACTCAGAATGGCCTAGGATCTCCCTTTAGAACCACTTCTTATCATCCAAACTAAATGAGTGGGAGCATGACAAGCATTGTGAAAACAGAGATACTGATTCCAATGATGCTATCAGGCTAATTTTGCATTATATTAATATTATACCATTAAGTTGACATCACATTATGAAGACTAGGCATAATTCTACTTTTGGCACTGCTAATCCTGTTGTTGTAGGTACTGTTACTGCATTGGATCTTCACAGGGTTAGTTACCAAGGGTGTTGAGTGATAGCTGACATTCTTAAAAAATGTTTGCCACCATACAGATAGAATAAAAAACCAACTTGAGAATCTGCTACCTCTTAAGGAATGAACACTACAGGAATTTCTTCTGAAGCACATTATTACTTCCTTGTAAGCTGTCAGTTTAAATCTCTCTCTGGCCAAATTCCACAGCTGTCTATTTGAAATGCTTCATAAGCTGAGGAAAGTGAAGCAGTCATCTTCTGGGAAATTCAAAGACACATATAATTAATTCAGCAGTCCTCAACCTTTTTGGCACCAGGGATTGGTTTCATGGAAGACAATTTTTCCATGGATGGGGGCAGGGGGATTTGGGGATGATTTAAGCACATGACATTTATTGTGTACTCTATTTCTATTGTTACATTGTCACATGCCACTGACTGATAGAGTTTTGATATGAGTCTGCAAGCAATTGATTTATTATGGTCTCTGTGCAGTCAAACCTCTCTGCTAATGATAATCTGTATCAGCAGTCACTCCCCAGCACCAGCATCACTGCCTCGGCTCCACCTCAGATAATCAGGTATTAAATTCTGATAAGGACAGTGCAACCTAGATCCCTTTCATGTTGCAGTTTGCAGTACGGTTCATGTTCCTATGAGAATCTAATGCCACCACTGATCTGACAGGAGATGGAATGATAGGGAGTGGCTGTAAATACAGATGAAGCTTTTCTCACTCATCCACAGCTCACCTTCTGTTGTGCAGCTCAGTTCCTAACAGGCCATGGACCATCCCTTCAGTGTGATCCAGGGATATTTACACTTCTGCAGAGATTCAGAGAAAGATGGGAATAATATTCCCTCTTCTTTTTAACCCTGTAGCCCAAAATATTTTACATAAAATACTAGAAAATAGGATATTTTTGTATTAATGTGCTATCAGGGAATTAAGATATTGATTATACAACAGAAACAGAGACAGAAACATATGAAATGAGAATATCAGTAGTTTAAATATATGGATGCAAAATTTAGTCAAACTTCATCATTTTGGAATATCTAAGGAAAAGACTGGGTAGAATTTGGGAAAACTCTAAATAACAAATGGATTTTATTTTAGTGTTATAATGTTTTCTTATATTGTTTGGTGCAGAGTAGATGTTCAATAAATATGTTAAGTAAAATAATGGATGTGTATCTATCTCTAATACTCTGTCTATAGTTACATAAATCTAATATCTAAATGAATATATGACAATATTGTTAAGATTAGATCTTGAGGGACCTACCTTAGTGAATAAAGGCCAATCATCAGTAATTAATACGTTGATTATGTCTATAACAGATCTTGCTAAAGTGATTTTAAGCACCTAAATAACACCCCCAAAATATTAATTATCCTATATCCATGCACACATTCACACAAACACACACAAATACACACATTTCTTGTTTATACATTGTATTTACTAAATAAGATATTCTTAGTAATACCAGAGACTTTAGCATAACTACAGTCTGAATTACCAGAATCTCTGAACTAGTGGAGTGTGAATAAATAAATTTTTGAATAAATCAGGTTTGAATAAATAAATCAGGTTTCATTATGTAGGGGAAATATAACAAAGAGGAAAATAAATGTCTTTAAAATTAAAACAAAAATACAAATTACAAAAGAAAATGAAATCAGATAAAAATAGAAAATATTTGACCTTTATATTATGCAAATAAAATATTGCATAATATTATACTGCATCTATAGTGATTTACATGACAAGCTCTATAAATTGAAGGGCTATTCCTAAATAAATTTAAGAATGATGCCTTAATCATTTCTAACCCTCTTACTGGCATTTTTTGCTTACAACTTCTGAGGGAAAAAATCCCGCAATTTAATGACAAAAATAATATATAAAAATACCACAATATCTGAAAAGAGACACCATGATCATTCTGTTACCTTTAGACCCAATTTTCAAGTTGTAAATGAAAAGAAATAATTCTAATAAACATAGAACAAATTCCATTGCTTAGGCAAACCTAGCAGAGTTCAAATGTACTTTGCCATACATATGACACTGAAATAGTAGGTAGCAGCAGAGTCTTTTCAATAATTAATGTGTCAGTTGTATATAAAATTATATACGATACGTAAGGTCATCTCTTTAAAAAAAATATTTTGAGCAAAGCTATGGAAACAACCCAAGTGCCCATCAATTCATGAGTGGATTAAAAAATGTGGTACATGTATACCATGGAGTACTACTCAGCTTTAAGAAACAACGGTGATATAGCACCTCTTGTATATTACTGGATAAAGCCGGAACCCATTCTACTAAGTGAAATATCTCAAGAATGGAAAAACAAGCACCACATGTACTCACCAGCAAGTTGGTATTAACGGATCAACACCTAAGTGGACATATAGGAGTAACATTTATTGGGTGTCAGAGGGTAGGAGGGGGGAGGAGGGGATGGGTGTATACAACCACAATGAGTAAAATGTGCAATATTTGGGGCATGGACATGCTTGAAGCTCTTACTCAAGGGGAGAGGGGGGCATGGGCAATATAAGTAACCTTAACACTTATACCCCCATAATACGCTAAAATAAAAAATATATTTTGAGACAGAATAACGTGAAACCAGAAAGTTTTGTAAAACATTTCAATAATCATTGAGGGGAAAAAAAAGAATAATTCTAGGCCCTTAATAGACTACATTAAAAACATCAACTGACTTCTTCAAAAGTATTTTTAAATAAAATTAATGACATTTTAATTTGCAATGCATGCCATATAATATGAAATATGAAATTAACTGATATCTAAATTGAGAACTGATCCTATCTCAATTATCTTTGCTAATGGAGGAATGAAGTAGTGTGTCTAATCCAAAATAGAACATAATCCCAAAATTGTTTCTACATGCTTTACAGAGCATTTTTTCTAACATTTGACTATAGGTGAGTAAACTATTCTTGGACATATGAAATGAATTTATGTAAACTAAGAAAGGGACTTACTTAACTGTAAAGCGGCACAAATTCCTCCACGTTCTCCTTATTACTTTTTTTTTCTACTGCCTGTATCTTCAACAGATGTGCCCATGGCTTTCCTCAGTAACCTTAGCTCTATCATTACATTCTAGGCATAAACAAAGAGTTAAAAATTGAGGAGTTTTGTTTTATTGATTCACTTGGTGAGGAAGCCAAGTTGCAGGAGGTAAGACCAAGACCTCAATTCAGGGAGGAGGCTCCATTATCTTGTAGTAGGTGAAACATATATGCCAAGTAAATTAGAAGATGAAAGCCTCAAACTGTCTTTTCATAGGTACTACAGACATCATGATAAGGAGGAAAGAAGAGGGGCTCAGGAGTTAAAAGGATCTGAGTTTAAAACTCTGCTCTGCCACTTATTTGCTTTGTGACCTTAAGTAATTAATTTTAACTCACTGAACCACAGATTGTTTACTTAAAAATGAAGACAATATCTATAAGGCTAGTATAAAGATTAAATGAAGTGTATATAAAAACACTTATCACACATACCTAGTACATAGTAGGAGCTATATATATATATATATATATATATATATATATATATATATATTAGAGTTTTTCCCTGACAGATAAGCTACTAATGTTTACTCAAGAGTGGATTAGCTTCAAGGCAACTTTAAAATTATTTCTTTGTTTCAAATACACATTCTCTCAAAACTGGGATACAAAGTTGATTATCTACATGGTGCTATTTCTAGGCTCTGGCAATGTATTTTAAAGCCAAGAAATAGATTATCATTTATTGAGCAGCATGATATATTTCAGATATTATTGTCCAATCTGTATTCATTTATATGCAAAGGGCTACTTTCTTATCATATCAGAATTTGTTTATAAATACTTAAAGTCACAAATTCATTTTCTTCCCCTCAAAACCTGAGTTTCGTCCTAAATTATCTTAGCTAATGATACCATCATCCAGCCTGTATACCCAGCTAGACATGAATCATATTAGACTCCACCCTCTCACTATGTTTAATCAATTATTGTATGATTAATTCTAATTACTGAAGCACTCTGAACCTCTTTTCCATTCTATTGAATTTGACTTAATTCAGGCTCTCAGTATTTCTCCTTGAACTTTAGCAACCAACCTTTCTTTCACCACTTTCATTGCTCTCTACCCTCCACAGCAACTATTTTTAGAACATTTGCTCAGTTCCTTAGCAATGGTTCCTCTTACCTATAAAAGTTTTCTTTTTTTTAACAAAACAAAACAAAATCTCATGTGAACTAGAACATAAAAAATTCTAACTGAGGCAGAAGTGTGGAGCCTGGAAGTACTTCCCTAATGTCCATGTCCAAGAAAAGTCCTGAAAAACAATTTGTAAACCACTTTGCCTATATGAAAAAATGTAAACTGTTTAACATAGTAAACCAAAAGCTGATTTCACGAGCTGGATTTTCCCTCCCCTTTCTATTCTAACCACATCACCTATAAGTCTTCCAACTCAAATCTCTGCTCCAATCTCTTCAACTTAATTGCTACTCCCCCTATTATACTGTGTTCATTCTCATCAGTGTATATCTGTCTGTACTCTTCTATCTGCCCGGAATGCTCCTCACCTGATTCTCCATCTGTGAGGCCCAGCAAACAAGACATAGCTTCAAAGTTTTCACCTTTCTCAGCACTTCCAAGCTTACCAAATTGATGTAGTTTCTTCCATCTCTGTGATCCCACAGCATCTTTTACGTACTTGTATTATAGCCACTATCATACTTTAAAGCAATTATTAGTTTACATTCCTTTCTCCCTAATTCTACTGTGACAAAGACTACTACTCAGTATATTTTTCCATTACTTAAGAATTAATACTCAAAACACAGTGGGTACTTTATAAACATTAGTATCATGGAAGGTATATATAAAAATTTCATTGTCATTAAATTCATTTTCTACAATATAATAGCTTTAATAATTTTTAAAGTTTTGATTAGAGAAAAATTAAGTGTATTTTTAAGTGTTTCTGTCTACTTTTAGGTACATTTTTAAGGAATCAAAAAAGTTCATTGCTAATTTATGAGACTGGTATTTTTATCAGTTTTCAAACTGTTCAATGAAAAAACACTAAAACATCATTCAGGGCAATGACCACCTGCACCTTTTCACCTTTTTCTTTTCTAATCATAAGGCTCCTCTACCAGGGATACATTTTCTTTCTACCTTTTAACCTAGAATAATAACTTGGAAAACATACATGTATGCCCAGAACCCCAGAAAAGAAAAAGAATATTATTGAGACATATAAGTAAGTAGGTGTGCTACATAGTAAAGGAGATTTTGAGAGGATTCCATTTTAGCCAGTGCTCCCTCCCTATCCCCAACACACAAACGTACACATACATACAAACATACAATAAGGCCTTAAAAGGAATTTTCTGCAAGGATATGGCAATTATTTTGTTAAATCATGTCCATTTGATTTGAGTCACTGGAGTAACAAAAGTTGTTTTCATGAGTACTCAAAAAATTCAATAATGTAACCTCTAGTAGAGCTTGAAAAGCTCTGAAGGACAAGGCAGTTAGATCAATATTAGTTTATTTCAAATGCCGGGCAGTATGAAGAGACAAGGCTGATCATCGGATGGATTTTATTACCTGTTGGAGTGATAAGTCCTGGAGATAAGAGGCCTGGGACTGCATGGGGCAGAAGGCGGGCATTGTCCTGCAACATTCCCAAAGAACGCTTAGGGGGCCTGCCAGGCCTTGAACTGTTGAAAAACAGACAAACATAGATCAGGTTAAAAATGTACTCTTTTGGGGAATATCATCACTTCCTACATTCACGTTTCAAATCTTGTTTAATTGCCAAGAGTGATAGAATTTTACATTAAAGACTTATTTTCACGGGTTACTTACAGACCAATTCCTTCCTCTCCACTAAATTTCCTAACATAGTTATGGCAACCATTCAAACCATAAGGGATCAATTTCTAGTTTGGATTCCATTTACAGGCCAGTACTTTGCAATACAGCTCACCTGTTGTGAGAAACTCTAAGGTACCCACTGTTCTTAAAGCTACACTTGATCCCTAGCATTAATATATGCTACTGAGATCTGAGATAGTGACTGGCAGAATTAAGATTATATAGAATGTGAAGTGATTAAGTCCCTGCCCAGCCAGAGGTGAGTGGTAAAGAGCTGAGAGATGTAGAATAAAAGCTAATGTTTATTAGCATTTCCACAACTGTTGGGAGCCCATAAGGAAAAAAGGACCCCTGCCCTCAGTAGGTATTTTTCCTACCTCTTTTTTTTTTTTTTTTTTTTTTGAGACAGTCTCACTGGGTCACTGGTAGAGTGCATTGGTGTCAGCCTAGCTCACAGCAACCTCAAACTCCTAGACTCAAGTGATCCTCCTGCCTCAGCCTCCTGTGTAGTTAGGACTATGGGTGCACCACAACATCCAGCTAATGTTTCTATTTATAGTAGAAATGGGGGTCTTGTTCTTATTCAGGATGGTCTCAAACTCTTGAGTTCAATCAATCCACTGGCCTCAGCCTCCCAAATTTTTCCTACCTATTTTTTAAATCAGGTTGAATAACCAGCAGCACACTCTCTTAGAGTGGCTATACTAACAAAACCTGCCACCTTTGCAATCTAGGCTGTCTTTTCTCCCAGATGGATTAGCATTTTTAACTGAGGAGTTGATGCTAAACTTATGTTAACCTAACTCATTGCATATGTACTTTCTTCATCCTAGTGTGAGCAGTTCAGAAATTGCAATTGCAAATGCTAATCCACAAAATAATGAAATAAAATGTATTTGTTGCCTCCATGTTGTACCCTAATACAGTTAGTGTACTGAAAACATCATCAGAAAGCTGTCACCATGTGAAGAGATTTATAAGTCATAGAAAATTAGGATCAAGTCACCCAATATATTTCTAATACTACTTTCTAATGTTGCCTAAGATATTACTGCTGCCTTTTAGTAGAAATGCACTTTAAAAAGCTGAATAATAGGGCTTTTAAGAAAATGCTGCAAAATACTATATTAAATAACCTTAGCTGCAAAAAATGTCTAAGGTTCAGATAGAGAACATTTCCAAAAATGACTTTTGGTTCACAAAGAAATTTAAGTTAAACCTCACTCTATCAACTTTGCAGTAGCAAAGTGCTCCGTCAATGTAAGACAAACTCTGCTTTTAAATGAAGACAACTTCTATCAACCTTACACAGAGGTACCATTACCCAGTTCATTTTTCATACACTGTGCTAGTGTTATTTTCTTCAATTGTACATCAATATTGTATATCAATTTAGCACAAAAGATTCTGTTTTTCTCATTTAATGTTTCAATTTTATAAACTGACTCTCCTTTCCTTCTTTCTACTTGATTCCGGGCCATAATTTATTTAGTTCAGTGTTGTTACCCTGTTTGCCCTTGCCCTATTTTATGACTTCCTAACTGTTGTAAAGAATGTTGATAAGAGAAATATACTATTTACTTCAAATATCCTAAAGGATCCCAAGATCACTGAATAATATTCATTAGGATAAGGCACATTATTTTGTTGAAAAATCTTCACTAAATATATACTTTCTGAGTGCTTCACTGTGTTCTTCTATTTGTTAGAACTCAAGCCTACTAACTTTATTTAAACCCACCTGATTACTCTTTGTACTTTTCCACTGTAAACATTTCAGTGCTATCTTCATGCTCAAGATCACTTTCAGATAGGCTTCCTCTAGACCAGGGGTCCTCAAACTTCTTAAACAGGGGGCCAGTTCACTGTCCCTCAGACCGTTGGAGAGGGCACATTGTGGGCCCAGGACGAGTCAGCTACTAAGAGGGACAGGCAGTGGCAGCAAAAACACCCAGAGGGCCAGATAAATGTGCTAGGCAGCCTGCTTGTGGCCCGCGGGCTGTAGTTTGAGGACGCCTGCTCTAGATGTAAGCAGCCTGATGCTCCCCCCACTTCCGTATGATGAGCCATAGGACTGCCAGCTGTTAATAATACACTTTGAAAGCTATAAGATTTAACTAGTTCTGTTCCAAATTTCTCAGTCCTCACTATCTGCAGCAGCTCTTTTTCAATAAGCTGACTTAGTTTTGAGGGGCATTAGAGGCCTTTTAGTCTAATGATTCTATGTTAAATTCCAAGATTTGAAAAAATTATAGAATACATGGCTTATGTCAGAAATCATTTGGTAATATCTACTGCACATGTTATAAACTCCACGAGGACCATATTCCCCATCCTAACACTCTCCTCAGTTTATAATTTTATGTTGTTGGTATGATTAATTGTGAGTCTCCCCAAGTAGAATCTAAGGTCCATGAAGGCAACATACATGTCTAATTTTGTTTGGAACTTTATCCTAAGCAATTCTCATGGTTTCTAGCATATGGTAGGGTCTGCTAAATGGTCAATTAAATCAATTAATTAATATAAATAGGAAATATTCTTTAATTGTTTCTACAGTTTACAAATATTCCTTAGATCACTCTGTTCTCCTTGAACGCATGAAGAAAGAGCTAGTCGCATTAGGTAATCATTTTGTAAAACTTAGAATCCACAACAATTATAGGAGCATCAATATATAATCCTGGAGCATGGACTGGGAAAATGGCAGAGTAAAGGTAACCCCCCTGGACTCCTGCTCCAAGAGAAGGAGACACAGATCTTGGTCTCCTACACACAAGTAGATCTCCCCACTACAAGGACAGCATCAAGAATCCGCTGAGGTTCAGCGCGGGACTCTCATAAAAGGAAAAACAAGGTGATCGGGAAATAAGATTGCATTCTCTAGAGAGTGCAAAACAAACAATAGGGCGCATGGGAGGGTGTCAGCCTGCCGGGCCAGGGGGTGAAGTGGGATCAGACCCACAGGAGAACTCCTTGCTTCCCCATCGACCTCCACACCCACCCAGCCAGGGACCTGTCTGAAACTGGTGTGAAATTGCGGCAGGAGAAGAGGGTGCTGGAGAGTGTGGTCAATAGTGGAAAACACCGTGAACACTCCTGAGCCACACACTAGGACAGCTCCAAGACAGGAGGAAACAGAACTGACCTGCTAGGGGAGGCAGTTAGATGTCTTGTCTCTGGTAACCAGTGGGGCAGCCCTACAGAACTGTTCATTAAGTTAGGGACATTAAGCTGTAACTCCCTCAGGTGAATAAAACTGCACAGGGTGGGTCAATAACAGCAAGAGCTATGGCTGAACAGTCGGTCAGGCAGGCGGCATAGAAGAGGCTACGGGGGTCCTGTTGACCCAGACACCCAACCCGGCACCTGCCACACCCTAAACAGTCGCCCCCAGTACTGGTGCCCTGCGAGTGGGCAATCGGTTGCCATTGAGGGGGTCCACAGCCCAGCGGTCATATGGTGCGGTGGGCAAGCCCCCCTCTGCCACCCAGCCTAGAGTCTCTCCTGGCAAATTCCACCCTACACAATCGGTGATCGGCTCGCCAGGCCTGGCTGGACCAAGGAACTACTGAGAAGACTAACAGCTGAGAAGAGTTACAGCCACTTGGGTGCAGGGTGCAGGGCAGACTGGGGAGCTACCTCCTCCCCCCAGCCTGCATCTCTCCTGCCGAAAGTGATAGGCTCCACCCCTGGAGGCGGGGCAAGACAAGAAAACCCACTCTCCCCCAGATCTAGGGAAAACCCACTAGACCTGTGTAGTGCATAAGCACACATTATAAAAAATGTCACTTCCCAGAACAGCTCAGCTCACCCAGTTGAACAAAAAGCTGGGACTAGATCTCCTCCCCAGTCAGGGCAGGCCCCACAAGTAAATACCCCCATCAGGGGAAGCTTCCAAGTGTGGTGGAAGAGCTCATCCCAGTGGCTGATCAAGGAACTACAAAAGAGAGGACGCCTGAGCTCCAGCAATTGATCCAGATGGGGAGGGCGCAGCGTCATTCAAAAAATCAAACAGAAAATACTCCCCATAGGAGATATACCAGCTCTCAAGAAACAGAGACTTAATTAACAAACCTAAAACATTAAAATGACAGAAGAATTCCAAAATTGGATTGTAAGAAAGCTCAATGATATGCAAGAAAAAATGGATAAATAACACAAGGAAACTACAAAGAAGATACAGGAATTGGAACAAAGATTGACTAAGAAAATCGAGATCTTGAAGAAGAATCAATCCGATATCCTGGAAATGAAGAATTTATTCAGGGAAATTCAGAACACAGTGGAAAGCCTCAAAAATAGGATGGACCAAACAGAAGAAAGAATCTCAGAGATTGAAAACAACACATTCAAATCAAATAAATGAATCACAGAGTTAGAGCACAAAAATAAGAGACATGAGCAAAGCTTACAAGAATTGTGGGATTATATGAAGAAAAATAACATACGGGTCCACTGTATTCCAGAGAAGGAGGAAGAAAAAACCCAAGTGTTGGATAAGCTATTTGAAGAAATAATTGAGGAAAATTTCCCAGGTCTAACCAGTAACCTAGAATTAGAAATACAAAAGGCCAAAAGGACTCCTGGGAGATACAATGCAAAAAGGAAAACACCACGGCATGTAGTCATCAGACTGACCAAAATATAAACAAAAGAGACCCTCCTACAAGCTGTAAGGTGAAAGAAGCAAGTTACATACAAAGGAAAACCGATCCAAGCAATGCCAGATTTCTCAACTGAAACAATACAAGCAAGGAGTGACTGGGGCCACATTCTCACTCTTTTGAAACAAAATAATGCCCAGCCTAGAATCTTATACCCTCCAAAACTAAGCTTTATATATGAAGGAGAAATTAAGACATTCCCAGATAAGCAAAGTCTCAGAGAATTCACCAAGACAAGACCAGCCCTACAAGAAGTACTCAAAACAGTGTTACACACGGAGCAGCATAATACAAACTCATGAATATAAAATCAACCAAAACCCAAAGATTAAAGGCCAGATATTACAAAAGCTCAAGAGAGAAATCAAAGCAACAACATCCAACCCAACAGAACGAACAATAATCTACCTCACCTATCAGTTCTTTCAATAAATGTGAATGGCTTAAACTCTCCCCTCAAGAGATACAGGCTGTCAGAATGGATAAGAAAATACAGGCCAAGTATCTGCTATCTTCAAGAAACACATCTAACCTGCAAAGATGCATATAGACTAAACATAAAGGGGTGGAGATCAGTATTTCAAGCAAGTGGAAGCCAAAAGAAGGCTAGTGTGGCAGTTCTGATCTCAGATGATTTAGTTTTTAAACCAACAAAAGTAGTGAAAGACAAAGAGGGTCATTATATAATGATGAAGGGCACAGTTCAACAAGAAGAGATAACAATTTTAAATATATATGCACCCAACTTAGGTGCACCCAGATTCATAAAGCAAACCTTACTGGATCTAAGCAAATTGATTAACAGCAACTCCATAATTACCGGAGATTTCAACACCGCACTGACTACACAGGACAGATCCTCCAAACAGAAAATTAATAAAGAAATAATGGACTTAAACAAAACTCTAGAACAATTGGGTCTGACTGATATTTACAGGACATTCTACCCAAAATCCACTGAATATACGTTCTTCTCATCAGCTCACAGGACATTCTCTAAGATTGACCATGTCTTAGGACACAAAGTAAGCCTCAAGAAATTTAAAAAAATAGAAATCATACCATGTATCTTCTCAGATCACAGTGGAATACAGGTAGAAATCAACTCTAACAGGAACTCACATTTCTACACAAAAACATGGAACTTAAACAACCTTCTACTAAATGATTACATCATAAATTAAGAAATCAAGATGGAAATAAAAAAATTCATTGAACAAAATGACAATGGAGAGACAAGTTATCTAATCCTCTGGGACACAGCTAAAGTAGTAGTGAGAGGAAAGTTTATTTCTATAAATGCCTATAAACAAAAGTCAAAAAGATCACAAATAGACATCTAATGAAATGACTCAAAGAGCTGGAAAAAGAAGAACAGACAAACTGAAAACCCAGCAGGAGAATTGAAATCAACAAGGTCAAATCAGAACTAAATGAAATTGACAATAGGGAAGCTACACAGGAGATTAATAAAAGAAAAAGTTGGTTCTTTGAAAAAATAAACAAAATTGACATGCCATCGGCTAGGCTAATGAAAAACAGAAAAGAGAAATCTCTAATAAGCTCCATCAGGAACAAAAAAGGAGATATCACAACTGATCCCAAGGAGATACAAGATATAATTTACGAGTACTACAAAAACTTTATGCACACAAACTGGAAAATGTGGAGGAAATGGACAAATTTCTAGAAACACACAGCCTCCCTAGGCTCAATCAGGAAGAAATAGAATTTTTGAACAGACCACTCTGAAGAGCTGAAATAGAAACAGCAATTACAAATCTCTATAAAAAGAAAAGTCCCAGTCCAGATGGCTTCACACCCGAATTTTCCACACTTACAAAGAAGAACTGGTGCCTATCTTGCAGAAATTATTCCACAACATCGAGAAGAATGGAAACATCCCCGACACCTTTTATGAAGCTAACTTTACTCTAAAACCAAAACCATGAAAGGTTGCAACAAAAAACAGAAAACTACAGACTAATATCCCTAATGAATATACATACAAAATTTTTCAACAAAATCTTAGCTAACAGAATCCAGATGCTTATCAAAAAAAAATAATCCATCACAACCAAGTGGGCTTTATCCCAGGGATGCAGGGATGGTTCAACATACATAAATCTGTAAATGCAATTCACCACATAAACAGAAGCAAAAACAAAGACCACATGATTCTTTCAATAGATGCAGGAAAAGCTTTTGACAAAATTCAACATCCTTTTATGATACTTACACTTAATAAAATAGGCATAGAAGGGACATACCTAAAAATGATACAAGCCATATATGACAGACCCATAACCAACATCATCCTGAATGGGGAAAAATTGAAAGGATTCCCACTTAGATCTGGAACCAAGCAAGGCTGCCCACTATCTCCACTTCTATTCAACATAGTGCTGGAAGTCCTGGCTACAGCAATCAGACAGGAAAGTGGAATTAAAGGTATCCAAATTGGGGCAGAAGAGATCAAACTCTCACTGTTTGCTGATGATATGATATTATATTTGTAAAATCCCAAAGATTCAACCAAGAAACTCCTGGAACTGATACATGAATTTAGTAAAGTCTCAAGATACAAAATCAACACACAGAAATCAGAGCCATTCACATACGCCAACAACAATCAAATTGAGAATCAAATCAAAGGCTCAATTCCCTTCACAATAGCAACAAAGAAATTAAAGTACCTAGGAATATACTTAACCAAGGAGGTAAAAGACCTCTAGAGGGAGAACTATGAAACACTGAGGAAGGAAATAGCAGAGGATGTAAACAGATGGAAATCCATACCATGCTCATGGGTCAGTAGACTCAACATCATTAAAAAGTCTATACTACCCAAACTGATCTACAACTTCAATGCAATACCTATTAAAATCCTATCATCCTTCTTCACAGATATAGAAAAAATAATTTTATGCTTCGTTTAGAACCAAAGAAGACCCCTCATATTAAAAGCAATTCTCGGCAATAAAAACAAAATGGGATGTATTAATATGCCAGATATCAAACTATACTACAAAGCTGTAGTAATTAAATTAATCTGGTATTGGCACAAAAATAGGAATATTGACCAGTGGAACAGATCTGATAATCCTGATATAAAACCATCCTCATATAGCCATCTAATCTTTGACATAGCAGACAAAAACATACACTGGGGAAAAGAATCCCTTTTCAATAAATGGTGCTGGGAAAACTGGATAGCCACTTGTAGAAGGCTGAAACAGGATCCACACCTTTCACCTCTCACAAAAATCAACTCACGCTGGATAACAGACTTAAACTTAACATATGAAACTATTAGAATTCTAGAGGAAAATGTTGGAAACACTTTCCTAGACATCAGCCTAGGCAAAGAATTTATGAAGAGGACCACAAAGACAATCACAGCAGCAACAAAAATAAATGGGACATGATCAAACTATAAAGCTTCTGCACAACCAAAGAAATAGTCATGAAAGTAAACAGACAACCTACAGAATGGGAGAAAATTTTGCATCCTACACATCTGATAAGGAGCTGATAACTAGAATCTACTTAGAACTCATGAAAAACAGCAAGAAAAAAACAAACAACCCTATCAAAAAGTGGGCAAAGGACTTGAACAGAAACTTTTCTAAAGAAGACAGAAGAATGGCTAACACACATATGAAAAAATGCTCAACATCTCTAATCATCAGGGAAATGCAAATCAAAATCACAATGAGATATCACTTATTTCCTGTGAGAACGGCCTTTATCAAAAAGTCCCCAAACAATAAATGCTGGCATGGATGTGGAGAGACAGGAACACTCCTACACTGCTGGTGGGACTGCAAACTAGTTCAACTTCTGTGGAAAGCAATATGGAGATACGGTAAAGCAATACCAGTGTATCTACCATTTGATCCAACAATCCCATTACTGGGCATCTACCCAAAAGATCCAATGACACTCTACACAAAAGAAAACTGCACTCGAATGTTTATAGCAGCACAATTCATAATTTTAAAGCTGTGGAAACAACCCAAGTGCCCATTAATCTAAGAGTGGATTAATAAAATATGGTATATATATACCATGGAGTACTATTCAGCTCTAAGAAACGATGGTGATATAGCACATCTTGTATTTTCGTGGTTAGAGCTGTAACCCATACTACTAAGTGAAGTATCCCAAGAATGGAAAAGCAAGCACCACATATACTCACAATCAAACTGGTATTAACTGAGCAGCACCTAAATGGACACATGGAATCTACAGTAATAGGGTATTGGGCAGGGGGAAGGGGGGCGGATATATACATACATAATGAGTGAGATGTGCACCATCTGGGGGATGGTCTGGAAACTCAGACTTGTGGGGGGAGCAGAGGAAAGGGCATTATTTGAAACCTTAAAATTTGTACCCCTATAATGTGCTGAAAAAAAATATATGATCCACTCAAATCTGACTATATACAAAGCTAAAGAAGACTATGGGTAGATGCCATTGTCTTATTTTCTTAGGGGTCCTACAATCTCCAAGATCTGCTTAAGAGTAAAAGGCCTCTGCAGTCACACCTATGCAATGTCATATTTTTCAGCCATATAATAAACAATCATGCACTAGATACCCACTCAGGATGTGTCTGACATAATGCTAGGTAACAGTAACGCAGAGGGTAAAATGTAAGCTTGACAATGGCAAGGGTTTTGGTCTGTTTTCTTCAGTGATTTATAGTGGGAACCTAGAACAGTTTTTGTCTTTAAAGAACTTGTGGTCTAGTTATTAGAGATGTGTGCTTGCCCTGTTATTGAAAATTTCTGATTGACTCATTAGTGAATACTGTTTTGTGATATCTGCTGCCAAACATGTTTAAATTTATCAGTGAGCAAAAATCGCATTCAGATGGATGTTTTAATTTTGGAACATTTGGGCCTCAAAAGTAAATTAATTGGAGTTAAGTTTGTGAAAGGGCTTTATAATCAACATAGCTCCATACAAATATAAGATAGCTTTATTCTTACTTTTAGACTCAATGATGCTCTATAGTAAGACATTCTTAACAGTGAAGTTCCTGCATTTCATTTCAAAGAACACATGCCTGACAACGTGATGAAGGACTGTGGAGGACTCTAAAAAGTTAGGAAATATCATTCTTGATAGATGATCCTGCCATACTTCTTATCTTTAAGAGCTTTGCTAGCATCAGGTAGATATTTACATATTAATAAACACAAATAAACATGTGGTTATTTAACTAGGAAACTGTTATTTTTATGACAATTTAATCAGCATAGGTCGAAAGGTCCATCATGTTCGAAAGGTCCAAAGTAGCATCCTGTTTCTGCTAAAATATTGATTGTATTACTGATCTCAGTAATGCTTTATTTTATAGAACACAAATAACCATGTAGTTACTCTTTAATTGAATGATAATTGCTTCTTGGAAATTATTTTTCAATTTATAAGGTTATTTGTACTTTGTAAAATAAAACAGGTCTTTTATTAAAGTTCCCACCCAAATGTCTATGCTGATGTACACTGTAAAGGAAGTTGTTAAGGTACAAGGCAACCAATCCCATACAATAGTGAAATTTTTATTAAATAACTCAGCTATATCTTTCAGAGCTTCAGCTTTATAGAATTAACATTAAGTCTAACATTTAGAGATGATTTGGAAGGAAATCACACCAAAGAATCATGATTTTCTCTGTGTCCAGGTCATCTTTTAACATAGTTTATCCTGATAGTTTTTCCCCTTCATTCTGTAAACTTCTTTACAAGAAATGAAATAGTAACTGAACTTCTTTATATTAAAGAATAAACCAGCTTGAAATATAAATCAACAATACTTCATGTTTCTACAGTTGAAGTAAATTACCATTAGAGCATTATGTTGCAGCTTATAAACTTTTCTTGAGTTGGCAGTTCCCTAAAAGGGAAATTCAGTAGGTTTTTTGGTATCAACAAGATGTGACACATTCTATGATATATCTATTCCAGTTGTAGCAGACACAGTAGGTGATATGTTGCTCATTAAGATTATAAAATTTCACTGTTATATTTAGTTTTATTTCATGTTATCAGCCATTTATGAATCAAGGAGTAAGCAACTAAGGTGAGTTATTTTGTTATTCCAAAAACATGTAGTTAATAAATTAATTAATTATGTCTTAAGCCTTCAAGATATTTAATATAAATCATATGAGCAGTACTTGATTTAATGAGGAATCACAAGTCATGTCATCCTCTTAAGTGAAAGCTTGTCTTACTATTTATTTAAGAAGCATAATGACTTTCTGGGACAGACTAAGAAAATTGCAGAGAATAAGTGGCAGTTAAGGGTTGTATTAGCAGCAACTTGTAAAGACCACTGCAATTGAATTCCTGAAGTGAAAGCCATTAGCAAAGACCTGGGATTCACTTTTCAGAGTTATTGCTGATATTTAAAATCCCTTGGGATAGTCCCTGAATGTGTCATTTTTTTAGATTATATTAGAAACCAGAAAATCAAGAATGGCATTAGCTTTGAAGGTGTTGTTTACCTGCCTGTGAGAACGCTGCTCTGACTTTCAATGTGCTTATGAAATTAAATAAAAATCCTTTTTTGCCAAAACAGTAAGACTTTTAATTGCTTCATGGATTAACAATAATCTCTTAGGTCTGACATTTATTACAACATTTCAGGGGTGCCAGTGATAGCTAAACTTTACCTGACCTTTCAGTGTTTATGAAGAGAAACAAACTCCGACCTCATAGCAACCTGAATCCATCTTTTCTCAGTGTTGGCAACTGGTCACTTGTCTAACTATCGCATTGGATTGTAATCCCAACCAGATCAAAGGCAGCAGCAACCAATTCAGTAATCCGGAAAAAAAAGTCATACATGCAAAATTGGCAATTAACATTAATCATATATGATATTGGTCAAGCTGGACCCAGCCACTATAGTAACTCTCATAAAATTGTGCTCATGTTAAACTGGGCATCAGTCAACCCTTGATTCATGGGAACTTAAAGTAGGGCTCATCATATCTGTAGGAGTTGTCAATACAAGGAACAAAAAACACATGAGAGGCAAGATCAGTTAGATTCTATTACCATTGACTCCCTTTTTCATATCTTATAAGCATATCTAAAACTGAAGCATACATATATTAAGAGCATCAATATCAGCATTCCATCAGAGTTAGACAAGTTAAGAAGATTAACATAAAAGTGTTGAGGGGATAAATGAAAAACCACCACTTGTTGATGGGTCATGCATTACAATATCAAGGCTTATGTAGAATAATCTATGTTTATGCAATAATCTTATGACCATAATAAATTGAATTAATTATAGCTATGTTTTAGAATTATGATGTTTTATGCCCTTGCTAATGCCAAATTTATGTTTTTTTTTTCCTTCAATAAAAAAAAAGAAATGTGATGGCATAGACAATTTAAGGGTTGACTACTTACTTGATAGAAAATGTAAGTGTGAATCTATTTTATATCTCATTTATCTGACTCTGTTTCCTATTTAAATATGAAATGTGCTGTAGGTCTGGTGTTAGCACCTTTAAACAAGTTTACTTTTTGTCATAAAATGAATTCTAATAAAGACATTATAATTAACAAAGATTGTATAACAGAAATGCTAGTGTATGTTTTGAATTCTCAGCAGCCTCTTCCTTTTCTGCTTTTGTAATTCTTAATATCAGTAGAATCAACGCACCTTAGTAAATCTTAGAGTTAATCAAATTAAATAAACATTTCCCTTCCTAATGTGTATCATATCACTGCCAGACACAATTTTTGTTTGTAAAATAAATGTTGTCTTCAATTTATAGAGCCTATCACTGTGGAAAACTAATATTTTTTTTATTTTTATTTTTTTTATTTATTTTTTATTTCAGCATATTATGGGGGTACAAATTTTAAGGTTTCAATAAATGTCCTTCCCCCCTCCCCCCACAAGTCTGAGTTTCCAGCATGACCATCCCCCAGATGGTGCACATCTCACTCATTATGTATGTATATACCCGCCCTCCTCCCCCTTCCCCCCTGCCCAATACCCTATTACTGTAGTACCTATGTGTCCACTTAGGTGCTGCTCAGTTAATACCAGTTTGCTGGTGAATATATGTGGTGCTTGTTTTTCCATTCTCGGGATACTTCACTTAGTAGTATGGATTCCAGCTCTAACCAGGAAAATATAAGATGTGCTATATCACTGTTGTTTCTTAGAGCTGAATAGTACTCCATGGTATACATATACCACATTTTATTAATCCATTCTTGGATTGATGGGCACTTGGGCTGTTTCCACAGCCTTGCGATTATGAATTGTGCTGCTATAAACATTCGAGTGCAGGTGTCTTTTTTGTAGAGGGTCATTGGATCTTTTGGGTAGATGCCCAGTAATGGGATTGCTGGGTCAAATGGTAGATTCACTTGTATCGCTTTAAGGTATCTCCATATTGCTTTCCACAGAGGTTGAACTAGTTTGCAGTCCCACCAGCAGTGTAG